>JACJUY010003020.1:15442-93576 GCA_014220935.1 Platorchestia sp. MABIK | reverse complement strand
TTGTTTAATTCTCCTGTTTGATTAAAAATAATGGTTGATATGAGAGTTACTGTCCTTGCTTTTTTATTTATTAGGTTTTTTGTTTTGTTACAAACTATCTTTTTCCGGTTCACTGCTGTCCGTTTTTTTAGCACCTACTACTTTCTTCTACAACTTTTATCTTGTTCATCAACTTCTTTTCAAACTTGCTGTTTCTATGCACCTCGTGCATAGATTCCGCATTCGCCTAAACTCCACACTAAATGGTGCCTTCCTTTTCTTTGGAACACCTTGGTTGCGGTTAGGGAAGAATAAACTAACATCTAATCTAATCTCACAACGAAAGTTCTGGAAAAGGCATATCTAGAAAAATATGAGTACAGCTGATATTCCATTTCTATGCAACAACTATTCATTCTGAAGTTTCCAAAGCAAGACAGGGAAAACGAACACCAACTATCAACGGTGCTCTCTATGAACTAATAATACATGCATTGAAAAGTAGTACAAACCTGACACTACACGTAAGTCAGAATTTTGACACCACATTTAATGTACCAATAAAAAACAGAAATGCTAATAAAACCCACAAACTTCACCACTTCACAAATATTATGAAGAAATTACAAGAAGCAAGTCTCACATGTAAAGAGCAATGTTGGTGAAGAGCTGCAGAGCGATGGCGGCGATCGAAACGTTGGCGTCGTAAACAAATTCGCGGCTGAGCTTCACTAATTCGCAATCTGAGGGTAAATGCACAATAATCACACCTTGAAGACTTAATATGCACACATTCCGAATATCTCGCTAACTCCTTCATACAATGACATAAAAGACCAACATGAATGAGAACTAAATGAGTTACTCCCAAAATATCCTACTAATGGACACCAACCATGGGTATATGAACCACAATCATCCACTAGTATTGGTTATTTCAAGTTAAGCACACAAATTTGCTCAACTTAGAAACCAATGAACTGAATCCTTATTACTATGACACTTTATACTCATTCAAATAACTTCTACACTAGCAACACCTAAACTTTCCAAAATTATAAACAATCAAGTAAATCTCCCACACAGAGGATATCATAATGGTAATGAGAAACGATTGTGTTGCCATTTAAAAATACAACAAAACAACAGAAAGGCGTGGAATATTTTAGGACTCCTGTTGCCTGCATTGGACCTACGCACACCACACCTGCAGTGAGATTGAGGTGAGGCAGGGCAGGCGCTGAGGTGAGGGTGACCAGCACATTGAGTGCAGCAGCGGTTGTCTGGTCACGCTCCGAGTTTCCACTCTCCCCAGGCTCGCCCCTCAGGTTGAGGCCGCCAACACCTCCGGCCAGTGACGCAGCATCAGAGTCTGGGTCCTTGGTAACGTCGGTGCGGGCGTTCCTGGTGAAGAGGACGAGGGCGGCGACGTTACCTGGTGACCAAGCGTGGGGCGCTGCTGAGGCGAGGTAGCGGAGCTCCCTGAGCGCTGAACTGCGCACGCCCGCACGGCACTCTTTAGACACCCACGACAGCACCAGATCTACCTGCGGGACGGTCATTGGAGTATACAGGCAGAGAAAGAATGAGGTTCTACAAGAAGGCTACAGATCCAATGCTGTTCAGGGCCACTAGACTTTAGCTTCCTTGAGAAGTACCTATCGTACTGTTCAAAAAGTACATTGGTGAAACATACCTTGAGGCTGAGGTATTGAACGAGTCACTCATTAGATCGTTAGCTATGCAGAAACCTCGTTTGAGGACTCATTAAGTCAAATAAAAATTAACAGCTAGTCAACAAATTGAATTGCTCCACCATTCTTTCAACCAGACACGATTCAGCTGTCTAGCCACTGACTTAGTTTGGTCCACAGTTACCAGTGCATATCCTACAAGAGCGCCTCCACTAACACGGGCCAAGCAGATCCAGGGGCCGGCTATCAGCTCTAACTAGACCAAGTAGGTGAGGCAGTAATTCATCCCAGATACCCTCACAAAAGTGGCGTACACAATTAGCCTTCAACGATATCTTAGCCAATTTGGTTGATACAATAAGCTCTCATTGGTACACAGGCCAGTGAAGCTGCAATGAGCCCTCCCACACAGCCTGGCCAAGAAACTTTGATGCACCATAGTGTGGACACACCTGGTGCGGAATGTGCACGAGGCAGTGGGCGGCGAGCTGAGTGAGAGCGTGCAGTGTGGTGATCACCACTCTCTGTGTGGGGTATCTCTCCAGCAGCTGCAAGCACACACCGCGCACCTGAACACAGAGAGTACTGCAAATGAGATGCTCATATTGGCATTTCCAGATAGAAGTATAGACTTACCGTGACGCTCGTGCATTTGGCAGGTCATGGAAACTGCTACGCTCTAGGACGATGTTTCTATCAACCTAAAGACCTTATGATATTGTAGAAAATTAAAATATCTGTTCACTAGTTTCAGCCAGGGTGTCTACTAATATCTCATTTCCAAACTTTACTACTCTTTTACTATTTTTTACTACCTTCAACAGCAAAAAATTACTACCTATTTTTTACATAATGAATGTTGTCCAAATGTAAAAACTGACCTATAATGAGTAGTTTGAGTCAATAATACACGCGATAACGAAGGTGAAAAAAAAATTCAAGTTTGTTAATACTAAATAAAATACCAATATTAAATGCAGCAATCAATGCATAATTTTAAAAAAAATATTCCCCAAATTTTTAATATACCCCATCCTAAACACACTCCCACAAATGTTCGGTAAAAATCCTATCTTAACCTCTTTCAACTATGAGAGCAACAGTTCATCATATGCAAAAATTGAACTGACTGGAATCTAGTAGACACCGGGAGATTGTCAGAGCCCCTTACAAGAATATTTCCCGTAAACTGCAGCAAATTTCTGATTCCGGGGGAATAAATTTTAAAAAAATCTTTATACTCTTTAGACATATGTACATTACTTTCAATTTTCAGTGAATTATCCCACTTCACAATTTTTTACTACCCTGGCAGATAAAGTAGACCTCTGAGGCAAATTTTACTACTTTTTATTTTTTTTCTACTACTTTTCAAGTTTTACTACTTTTTACTACTTTACTACCTAGTAGTTCAACGTGCAGAAATACTTGACATTCAACTGAAACCAGGATTCATCATTTAGTTCAATGTTTCATGTGTCATGAAGATATGAGAAAATAACCCTCCACCTATCACCTCATGCTATACTGTAAACTTCCTGCTTCACTTCCGCCATAGTCTATAAAATAAATCTCATCCTTTTCACTTCATGTCTTTAGAACAAATGCCACTTACATTCTTCATGCAGGATCAAAGCCCTCCAAGCTGCTCCATCTAGTAAGTCCCATACCATATTTTCGCTCTTTTACAACTCGTTCGTTAGTTTCTATTAAATTATTTCCACGACATTACTTGGTTATGAATGCACAGAGACTAAAATTTCTGTCAGAACTCAACAACCCATTTACAACTGCTGATGATCTTCAACTTATTTCCTACACACTTCGGGCAGTGAGAGATCAGTTCAGTTCTCAATTAAAATATTCAATTGTTACCAGAAGTCATGAACTTTTGATAGGTTAAAAACCGCTGGAGAATGACACACTTCAAAGAGACTCAAACTTAAACGATTCCAAGAGCAAGACAAAATTTCTACAATCCTAAGAGCTGCACTGATGCACTTAACTCCCTGGAATACAATGAAGGATAATTTTTTTCTGTATATATTGCGCTGGCCTAATACAAGTATAATATAAACGCCTCAGCACTCTAAATTGAAAAAGGCCAACATCAATTTAATCAAACGAAGTGTCTGCATGTGCAGACCAGACCCTACAATTAGGACGTTGAGAGTAGCTATCAGTAATAAAGCATATTATCCAATTTAACTTAAATACTGGGACAATCTAAGAAAGCATTATTATGAAGTAAATTTAACATTCTAAATTTAAAATCATGCTCGTGAATGAAGTGAGATGCACCAGATCTAATACGATACCCTCAGAAGTGGCTAAAAAAAGGTCTCCAGTACCGAAGTACGAGTGTATCCCTCATTTGATAGAATGATCAGTAATGAAAGCTCAAATACAAAATTCATGCAGCTAGCGTTCATTTTCTTGATGAAAAAAGTAAATAGACACAATTTCCCAACAAGAATAACTGACATCAGAAAAAATAGTTTTCTCAAATCTCAAAAGAAATTCACAAAATTCAGACAGCAAATAATGCAATACTTTCAGAAATGGTAAATGACGCTATTGGCCTAAAAACATGCACGATGACAGACTGAGAAGGGAGCTCACAGTGGCCGCAGTCTCGGCATCGTGATGCATGTGCTGGAAGACCTTGATGAGCTGCAGCTTCACCTCCACGGGCGTGGACAGTGCGCTCAGCATCTGGGTGAGGCGCTCGCACATGCTCACGGCGAACGTCCTGCAAGGTGTCATGTGTCATGTGTCAGGCAAGGAGTAATCAATAGTTATCAGTTTATTTCACAGTAACCTCAATGTAGCAATGAAGTGTTCTTTAATGTGGGGATAACTAAACGATAGTCAACTGCATAACGAGGTGGCATGGTTTTACATAACACTTGCTCGTTTAAGAAAGAGCTTTATTGATGAGTTTAACAAGTGGATTTTTCCACGTAACAGTCTCCAATACGCAACTTCAAATAGCTTAAAGCCGAGAATGTGGAGGTAAGAGTGAACTATTCGTGCGCATAACTACAATAAATATTAAGGAAATTTAGAAATGGGTCAATAACCATGGGCTAAAACAGTTGTTTCCCTCAAGCTCCTTTTTGCAAATCTTACAGGTTTCAAATTTTAACTATCAGTTGAAAAAAAATCGCTAATAAACAGCACATTTCAGTCCCTTGCACACTCACACTTATTTTGAGACCACTCACTAATGTCACATTTCAGTTCCAGGCAAACACAAAGTCACTTGAGTCTCTGACATGCACCGATTAGATTAGATTATTAGTTAGCTTAAGCCTTCCGCAAGAAATGCAATCCAAAGAGAGGAAGACGGAAGGTACCATTTAGTATGGAGTTAAGGAAATGCGGAATCCATGCAGAAGGTGCATAAAACAGTAGGTTGAGAAAGAAGATTATGAGACAAAATCAAAGTTGAAGAGGAAAGTAGTAGATGCTGAAAAACAATGCAGCAGTGAACCAAAAAAAAAAAGCTGGTCCTTAACATTACAAAAATATTTTAATTCAACAAAAAGAAGGCCTACCTCACTCTCAGCTCGGGCTCTCACGTATTTTCCCCCTGGGAGTGATAATTCCCATAGATCCAATAGTTGTTTTGCTCCGAGGGGTCTGACATGCACATACTAACTGCAACATTGACGTACTCCGATGAAATAAATACTAAATTAACCAGCATGGAATCAAAACAAGTGAAGCAGAAGATTAGATTATTAGTTAGTTTAAGCCTCCCTAAACTCAACAAATGAGATCCAAAGAGAGGAAGGAAGAAGGCACCATTTAGGATGGAGTTAAGGGAACGTGGAATCTATGCAGAAAGGGCACAGAAACAGTAAGATGAGAAAGAAGTTCATGAAACAAGATCAAAGTTGAAGAAGAAAGCAGTAGGTGTTGAAAAAACAGGACAGCAGTGAACCGAAAAAAAGTTGGTCCATAACAAAACAAAAACCTATGTTGTTTTAACAAAAAGAAAGCCTACCTAACCTTTAGCTCGGGCCCTCACGTTGTCCCCCTGGGAGCGCTAATTCCCATAGATACAATAATTGTATTCCCCTGAGGGGAGGTGAAGCAGAAACACTAATACAAAAACATTTATAGCCAATCAACAGAAAATATCACTAAAGTGAAAGAGAATCATGTCTAAACCAATAAAGCTAATGACTTGCCTCAATTACAGCATGTGCAACTCAAACAAAAATAAAAATGGAAAAGAACAAATGAAAGATGTCATACGAGGCAAGATTTTCAGAGTTATCCTTATTAAAAGAAAACGCTTAAATTAGTAAACAGGCATCTTTAATTGAAAAGATATCATACAGACGATACTCATTTGGATCCATAGTGAGATAAATTAGAATATATCGAGCAAGTAACCAAGCTTCTTTACTAGTATATAATTCCATTGTTTGTAGAACCCCAAGTAAGTCGTGGGACTTTTCTTTGCATGGGATGCTCGTATAAAAAAATTCAAAAAATATAATATTTTACATTTACATCGGCTTCCACTATTTAGCACAAATCATTTTTCCAAAACTTACATCAAAGAGGACATGGAAAATTTTAAAATTCAAACTACTTCACAATTTCAGGTCCAACCTGAAGACATTCTGATTGGTACATTGTTACATAAGGTTAGCCCATTTGGAATGCAGATAGAAAAGTATAATACAAAGGGAAGTGCATACTTTGAGACGGCCGCATATTTCTCAGCAGCAGCGATGGCGGCCTGGAGCTCGAGGGAGTGCGACGCGTGGAGCGCGTCTGTGACGAGATGCTGCACCTGCCTTGCCTCCCCCACCACGCCACACAGCAGCCCCAGCGCCCGCAGCGTCAGCGCTCGCGCCAGCTGGTCCAGATGAGATTAGATGTTACTTTATGCCTCCCTAACCGCAACAAGGGCGTTCCAAAGAGAAGAAGGAGGCAGCCACTATTTAGTTTTGTGGAGATAATGGAACGTGGAATCTATGCACAAGGTGCACAGAAACAGTAAATTCAGAAAGAAGTCTAAGCAAGAAGATAAAAGTTGAAGAAGTAGTAGATGCTGAAAAACAGGACAGCAGAGAACCAAAAAAAATTTGGCCCTTAACCCCTTCCCCGGCAAAAACGTGTTACACGTCTTCACAAAATGTTCTTTTTTCAGTCATCGACGAGTATACTCGTCTGAAACTTTCCCTTCAAAAACTTTCCCTTCTTTCCCTATTTTAATACGCCTCATATGGTACGTTTGTCTAAGGACGTCTTTTCTTAAGAAATTTTTAAAACCCGATATGTTGTCATGCATCTCGTGTATCAACTTTTTAGAAATGAACGGTTTTTCTTTTCTTTCTTTCTCTTCTTTGGTTACTACTTTTTGCCTTCGTGCCTGGTTAAAATAGGGTTTTTTGGCATTCATGCTATAAATGCAATTTTTTATTTGCATGTATAGTCGTTATAGCATTGATGGGATAAATGCTAGAAATCCGGTCTCTATTCATAACATCTCAATAATGAACAAAGCATTTTCAAGTTCAGGGCTGGATATATTTTTGCAGCACATCTCACAAAACCAACAATTCTTGAACAGATAACAACGAGGCAAGATAGTGGCATTGAGAACTTCAAACTTTGAAAATTCAGCCCTTATGTTAGAAGCACTGCATCAACCCTAGCACGTTAAGAAGCTAGGACTACATAGGATGTTGTTGTTTTGTAAAAATGGTCTTCAAGCTTCAAACACTTTCCCTTTGTTATATATTTCAAAACGTGGTTAATGATATTGATCATTTCATACCAATGAGCAATACTAATCAAGGATCATCAATTGAAAGCTAAACAGAGAGTACTGTTAACGTGATTAGAAAAGCATTCAGGGTAAACTCTGAAGCAGTTAGGGAAAGAGGCAAATATATCTGACTAATTATATTTCTCAAGTCAGGGTATAATTTTCCAGTAGAGAGGTCACTTAAGTAAAGCAACCCCAACTTCTGCACCACATGAAATAAGAATGGTGCTGAGCACTGGGTAGCACTTTGGTCTGGTATCCACATAGAACATCAGCCTACATTATAACATTTCTTTGTTGTGGTATGTTTATGTCTACATTAGAAAATGTTTACAAATAAAAATCATAAGTTTTAAAGCCAGAGCCTCGGCTGGCTGCATCATTTAGCCTTGTATTTAAATTCAGAATAAAAATATTTTTCAGCGTGTAGAAAGTAAGGTCTATTACCAAAATTAGAAGGATTTCACAGAAAATGAAGAAGAGAAAATGGAAAGGACTCATGTAACACTTGAGGTGGACGCAAGTATCAAAGACACCAAAATAATTTGTAGACACTAAAGCAGATTTTGATAATACCCAGTTAAAAAAATAGACGTTTTCAAGTAGTTTCTGTGCCGCGGTAGGCAAGATTCTAGCTGTGTTTTATTCAGAAAAGCAGCCGTTCTTTGGTCGCCATGTCCACTTTAAGAATCCATTTTATAATCGGGCAAGAGCTCGATTTTCCCCCCGATTGTTTACGTCCAATTTAAAATAGCGGATAGCCGTCGAACAGGAAATTGTGATCGAGAGTGGCCGATAGTGACCTTCTGCAGTCATGTTTCACTATGTTCTGCTACCTGTCGACCTAAACACGGCATGAATTTTTAACTGGGTATAGGTTCAACACCAAAGAAGCACCAAGCATTGTCCAATGTGACAGCGGATGGTCCCACTTCATACCTCCCCCGTTGTCACAGCAGATTACGAGCGCCTAGAAGCTCCACACTAAGACTGAGTTGCACACAAATAAAGCAGCCATGGCACTTACAGGATCATTGGAATGCATGACGGTTGTGATGCGACGGAGGAACTCGTCCACGTTTATCAGCTTGTCAAGGTGCCGGCTGCTGGTCTCCAGCACCTCACACACGCAGACACGAACAAAATTGCTCCTGCCACCAAATTTTTTTGGGTAGATTAAATTTCATCTTCAGCCAGCTGAAGTGAGAAATACAGGAGCCTAAATATCTGATAGTTAAATACTACCACAGTTTAATTTAATAGTCAGGGTAAAAATATCAAAATAAACTACATATATTACATTAACCCAACACAGCAAGACCCTCAGCAGATCTCAATTACGATCTATTAAAGCAGTCACATTATTCCTGGATGGAGAACATAAGGCTTTGCACTAATGAACATTTTAACAATTTTAGTATAATTCAACAGTAACAAACTCTTTGAACATTCAATTAAATATTATTGTAGCATTGCAGTAGTATACAACACACATTCTGTAAGTAAATACTTGTCCAACTTTCTAATGTTTGAACATTTTTATAACCATTAACATTGATACAACCACCATCATTAACACGCTGACTGCAATGGGTTAAACTGAAGTTCAATATTCAACTAACGTTCTAAGTCAAACGTTAAAATTTTCATAAATACCAAACATTAATCAGGTATATTAAATACCATTAATTTTGAAAGATTGTTAAACACTTAAGCACAACCCACCGATGGGTCGTATTGCAAGCAACGTGTTAAACTGACACTAGTATAGAGATGCCATCCATATAAGAATGAGAAAAAACTGCCACTGTCAATGAACTCCAAGAAACTCATTAGGGTACAAATTCAACCAGAAATAAAATGCCATTCAAGGTTTAATGAATTCAAGTGTGACAAAGATGATCATAGATGATACATCACCTAGTAATGTTACACCAAATCAATAATAATAACAAAAAGTGGTGAATTTCCCTCAAATTTTATGAACCAAACTTCTCTACATTAAAATTTTCCTTCAAGGTAAGATGTAACCATAAACAAAACTAAAAAACTGAAGGTTACACACAGATTTAGAAAGAAATCAGTTGCAGTCTTTGCATAGGAAAACAATAGTGACATTTAATATCACAGACTGTACACTTAAATGATCACTATGAATTGATGCAACTATGCAAGTTTTTAAATAATACTCACAAAAGAAATTGCTAGTCTTGTGTTGTACTTGCATTTATCAATTCCTTTATAAGGAAATTGCATCATATAAAAATAAAACTAATAGAGTTGTAGTTTTCAGTTTCCTTTACCTGATCTATGTCAACCAGAGACAACATTTCAGCAACAATAAATATTTCAAGCAAACAGAGAAGCGCATTTAGGGTGATGGTCATTATTTTGCATAAAAAACATAAAATCCGTCAAATAACAAACAAGTAGCTATTGAAAGTACACATATAATTCAAATATCTCATAGGCACAGAAACCAAACAACATCCAATGAATTAAATAATACAGTATTCATGTCCCAGAGTGCTTTTTTTAATAATTTTCAATTGAAAAAAGTAGGGCCAGAGCAGACCAGTTACTATAAGTCAATAAATCACAAGGAAACGAGTACATATGTTTTCTCTGAACATACTAGAACACTGATATGGATGATTTAATGGGCATAGAAAATAATGTTCAAATACATGTATAAATGATGGCACTCACTAGGGTGAAAATTGAGCTTTAAATACGATAGAAAATAGGAAAAATTAAATTCAGCATATTATAAGAATTATGGATCAAATAATTTTAAGAATCAAAATTGAAATGAGAGCAATGATGCAGAGAATAAAATGAGGGAAATACGATTGGAAAGCACAACCATTTGAACAGGTCCCAGCAGAACATGGATACAGCAACACTTACCCAGCAGTCTCCTGACGGAAGACATCGGCCAGCTTGAGCATGGCCGAGTTAAAAAGAATAGGAAATGGATACTTTTCAAACAAACTGGGGAACCGAGATATAGCCTCACACTGCTCTCCAACATTGCTGGATTTCAGGCCTGGAAGAAAAAGGAAGATCAACATGACTTTATGGTGCTTAGTAGATGTAAAGAAACAAATAGCAACAGCATGCCACTGAAATAGCTCAAGAAACACAAGAGATGAGTTGATCACTTCATACTTTCTCATACTTTTTATTAACTCGCTTTTATGCTATGTTTTAGTACAACATTTAATTTCTCCAGAATATACCACATTTCTCTTGGTAAACTTTTGAGAGAAAATTAATTTTTACTTGAAAAATATTAAGAGATACAATGATCTGACAACATTTTATTCTTTCAGAAAACTGCAAGTAAAACAATGCAATTACTGAATTCGAACGGAAAAATTCATGCAAAAATAATCCCCAGGAGAATCCAAGTAAGAGAAGACATGATTTCTTTGCTTCAGTAGCATAAAGCTTTAACCAAATAGCAAGGCACACAAACTTCTATACAACCATAAATGTGAAATAATTGAATTTCCCAGAAATTACCTCTTTTTAATGCACTCAAGGGGAACGTCCGGACTCATCGAGGAAATGGCTTTCACGCTTGTTCTATGGGATCCAGACCTATGAAATTTGGCAGACGTATGTGTTTCAGAAAGTAAATAGGACTCATATTTCAGACTTTTTCTCATATTTGCCATAATTGCGGAGATAATTGTGAAAAAGGGGTCCAAAAATAGGGTATTTTCAAAAGCTATCTCCTCCGAAAGTTATTACCCTAGAGCATTGATTTAGATCTCATTGAATGCGCAAAGTGTTAGTGCATAGCTGGACGTCGGCTCGTCATCAAGGTCGCAGAAGTTTATTTTTCATAAATTTAAAAAAAATATTAAAAAGTCATGTTTTTTTCCGTAGATTTTTCAATGTTACTGAAAGAAAATGTTATGAATTTATAAAGAAGCCCAAGTCTTGCTATTTACCAACTCTTTGCGCATTCATTGAGACCTAAATTATTGCTCTACGATAATAACTTTTGGAGGAGATAGATTTTGAACTTTTTATCTTCAACTGTTCAGGAAACGCATTTTCTGCCATTTTTCATTTTTTTTTAATCCACCCCCTTCCCCCTTGTTTGCCACTCTCACAAAGCACAGAACATTCTGAATTTTCACTAGCTTGTAAAACAAGGACTTCAGTATTGAGTTAAGCAATAAAAACCACAAACAACAAGAATTTTCAGGGGTGGGGCACATGAACTTGTTGGTCGGCGCTGCCTGCTGATTAACCCCTCCCCTCTTCCCAACCCCATTTTTTCCACTTCCAATGCTCAGATCGTTCTGAAAATTTTAGAGCCTTTGAACTAAGCATAGCTCTAGCGAATAAAGCAATAAAAAGAAAACCAGGGACTTTTTGGGTTCTGGGTATACGTTCCCCTTAATGTTAACATCTTCAGAGATGCACAAATTGTAAAAATTAAGACCAAATTCACATTACAAACAATATAAAAATGAATTTGAAATATTTCTAGCAATAATACAATACTTGTTCCAAAAATTGGGTTAATGCAGAACATGTATAAGGAATTTGAGATGAATAACTAAGAAAGATGAAGTCACAATGTTCATGCACAACATCCATGCTTTTCTGGAGCACCATCAACATTAATTACTGCAAAATCACTCTGAAATATTTTGAAATAATTATACTATATATACAAAGGCATATGGTTTCATAAATGCCGAGTAATGTGATTTTTAATTTTCTTTAAATTTTGTAAATGAATCATTAATGAAGAATTACACAACTAAATCAGCCCTCAAAAATCAACGTGGTTTGACGAAAAAAATAAAAATAATGGCAACAGCACTTGCCTCTATCCAGTTCTTGTAGAGCAGAATTTGGATCTTGATCATATTCTCCAATTCCAGTGTCAGGGAAAGATAACGGGCGAGTCAGTGTGGCCGTCATGCTTACGTAGAGCTTCAATTAATGAGCTTATACTTCCAATTCTACTTTGTAACCTGAAAAAAATTGAAAATAATTACAATATAAATTAGGCTATGCAATGATTTTTGCTTGTCACTAACATTTATTATCTAATAAATAGGCAAGGAAACTGCCTAAATCTCAAAATTATTTATTACTACTATCTTCATCTTTCTCAGATTAGATTATTAGTTGGTTAAAGCCTCTCTATCCGCAACAAATGCGATCCAAAGAGAGGAAGGAGGAAGGCACCATTTAATATAGAGTTGAGAAAATGCAGAATCTATGCAAAAAGGGCATAGAAACAGTAAGTTGAGAAAGAAGATTATGAAACGAGATCAAAGTTGAAGAAGAAAATAGTAGATGCTAAAAACAGGACAGCAAAGAACCAAAAAAAGATGGTTCTTAACATAAAAAAACATTTTATTTCAACAAAAAAGGCTTGCCTAACACTCAGCTCAGGTCCTCACATTTTCCCCCTGAGAGTGCTAATTCCCATACATTCAATAGTTGTATCCCCCTGAGGAGCTTCATCTTTCTCAAATCTTCAATAATACAGCAAGGAGCTTGGTGTATCACTTTAAATAGGAAATAACATGGGTTACATTTTTGTCTGATAGGATTTAACTTTACTGAATTACTTTTCTGGGATAGTTATACCACTGAAGCATTCTTTGGTGTTTCAGAGACATCACATTGGCTTGCACCTAGAGAGATTGGTGAATTCCTTTACTTTGTACTTTATCCAATTTTTTACGCTGTGATACTAATTTGGTTGGCATGATACAGTTTTGTATGAAATTTCATATCTATTTTGGGTCACACCTTTGTTTTGTCAACGCATTTGGTCATGAACATCATTTTTCTATCTCCATATAGTTACAAAGAACATGAATTGTTTACAGTCGTACCTCAGTACTCGACCATAATACGTTCTGAGGTGGTGGTCGAGCACCGATTTGTTCGAACACCAAAACCAATTTTCCTAGAGCTAGAGCAACACAAAAAGTTTAAATCAGGGAAGAAATACTCGAAAAAACTGCGTACGTCTTACTCCGCTGGCGATCCGAGTCAAACTGACGCTTACTTGCAGGCCAAGAAGGGCCGAGCAGCGCGTTCGGGTCCACTCGGCTAGTCGAGTACCGAAAATCTGTTCGAGGTCCGATGCATTTTCTACTCGAATTTTTTGGTCGAGTACCAAGGTAGGACTATATTCATGCATCATCTTATCAATATTTATTTATTATGTATTTACTTCATTTAGAAAACCAAAAAATTTTATAATTGGTATTTCAATATTGTCTCTCTTTAATAAAACTTTGACTGCAACATGAGCCCACATTGTACATGGAGGGAATTCTCATAATGCTACTAACCGACCAGCTGTCGCACTCAATTTCCACAAATACTTTATCAAACCTAAATGAAAGCATGTTCCAGTTAATATTTGCTATTTTCATCATTGCTTATTACAATTAATTCCAAATTTAAGTTTAATATTACCCTTCAGTTTTACTTGCCACAGTCGAGGTGTTAAATTTCTGGTTTTGGTCATTTTTTAGAAATGTTATTTTCCAGGTTCCACTGGCTATCCATTCCCCTCCTTTTTTTGGACTACTGATATAATGTGTCCAAAGTTTTCAGCGTTCTCCTTGTACCTGCTGGTAGACCATCAACCTCTGACCAAGAAACCTCATCATCTACACATAATAAATACTTAATATCATTAGCATTGCTTTGACTGAAAATATTGATCATCAAAAACAGCATTGGATCACCAACATTTTCCTTACGAACCCCATTCAAACCAGAGTATTCATTAGACATGCAATTATTTATTATAACTACTATTTTCCTGCCATCTCGAAAATTTTGACTGCAATGCAATTGCCTTCCATTAACTTTATTATCAAAATGTTAATTCAGCAGTTCATAATACTATACTATTCATTTCTGGGAGAATGCAAATGTTGTATCTATTTTCTAAGTATCAGCTACAGATTTTGATTTCCATAGTTACCAAACTGCCCATGGATGTTTATTTAGTAAAAATATTTTGGTGCCTTATCAGTATGTTGGTTATTTTCAGCTAGAATAGTGTTTATCTAGTGATCTTTTCCATCACACTCCCCATAGAACTCGTCAGTGCTATTAGCCTGTAAGAACTAGAACTCATGGGAGTTATTCCTACTTCAAGTAGAGAGATAAGGATGCTTGTTTTTATTTTAGAGGATTCTGTTGACTAGGCCAGAAAAGATTATACAAATGCCTATTGATTTTTTGTCAAGATGTTGAAGAAATCACCATGGAATGTTATACATCTTGGGGATATGAGCTTCTATAAGCTTTCTAGTGAATGTCAGTTTGATCAATGTATTTGGTTATGGCATTCAATTTTATCATTGTTTGTGGATAGGCTATACTCTTTTCTTCTTTAGTGTTAATTTTGTACATAACAATAATTTCCATTTACATGCAAAAAGCATCACTATTTTCATCTTGATTTCTTCCACTTGTCTGATAATTTTTACCTGTTTCAACAACTATGGCCTTCCTCTGATTTTTCTGCCTGCAATATGATGCTACAACTTTCACAATTTATCAGATCACCATATATAACATTATTCTGCCTGCTATATGATGCTACAACTTTCATAATTTATCACATCACCATATATAACATTATTCTGCATTCTTTTATAAGATAAAAGGTTTGTTCTGTACCTGCAAAATTTTAATGATAATGTGCATTACATTTCTCTCTGATTTGCTTTCCATTGACAACACACAGCTCAGAATAGCCATGACTTTTTTCTTCAATGGCACCACATTGGCTTTCACCACAAGAAAATCAACAGGAGAACATTTCATACAAATTACTGTCATTGGGTAGGCTACTAATGAAGTTTCAGACATAGTTTTGATTATTCTCATAACCAATTTACAAATGCTGTCTTATATTTTATTGATAGTGAATGTTGACAGCTTAGCTAGTTTGAAAATTAGACAAGCTAAATTAGATAAATTTTAGTCTTTTCCTCATTTGCTTTGGAGTGTACCTATGGTGTTATTACACTAGTAGCTATTGGCTTTGGTACTAGAAAGTTAGAATGCTTGACTGCTAACTAAATACTAAGTAGGGTAGTCAAGGCTTATTTGCAAATCAGGTTAAACAGTTGCCAAGTTATCTATGATGTTCTGATTCTTTTTATTGTCTTACCTCTCTCTTTTTATATCATTTTTTCTTATTTTATTATGAGCTATATTTTTTTTGCTCTGACTCTTTGTCATGCATTTTAATTTTTTACATCTTTTAGGACATCCTCTAACAGTACCCAAGGTATATAGAAATGGTAAGCATTATTTTATTCTGACAAGTTAGAACATGGTAATCATAAAAAGTTCTTTGATGATAGGTAGAGTTTTTATTAATGGTTGTGCTAATTCAGATAAGAATAAGATTGTAGGGGATATTACAAGCTGGCTGATAATGGTTGTTTAAATGATTTGATGGGTTATTATATTGGAGGAATTGATAGGGCAAGTCCTGCTACTAGAAAGAGATGAATGAAAATTTGAGCAATATAAATTGAATTGAAAGGTTGGTGATTGGTTAAATAGAAATTGCTTGCATAGAATTCTGTTATTAAGCTGAAGGTATTTGAAATGATTAAGAGTGTTATAGGAGTTGATGGCTGAGATGGGAAAAATTTCTACTTCTATCAAAAGTTGAATAAGAGATGAAAAGACACTGGTTGAAGAGATGTCGGATGTAATTTCATTTTCAATTTTTGTAAGAGAATGATTAGGATGAGACTTACTTCACAAGAGCAGGCTAGGGGATTTTGCCCAAAACTAGATATAGATTGATTTGAATTAGGATTCACGGTAAGTTAAGTTCTAGTTTTTTCTCTGGCTTTTCCAAAAAATGCCTTCATTGGCAGTAAGGTGACATAATGTTTCTCTGCCATGTAGGCAACACAGTTTTGTGAAGATACACATTGAGGACTCCTGCAATCTACCCAGACAAGTACATATCCAGATGATAGGCAGGTTTCAGAGAGATGTCTGCTTTGAGAACAGAATCAACAGACGGGAGATTTATGGCTGCAAGTGTGGCCATATTGGCAGCACTGACCACACAAAGGAATTTTATGGTATTTATGTACATTGTAGTAGACATATTGTATGCAGATTCTAGAGGTAAGGAAGATGATAATCCAGTAAAATATGCCTTTTGAGATGGTCAGAGAGGAATTTTTAATTCTAACTAGTTGGATTTAAGGACTCTTAAAAAAAATTTAAGGCACTCATTGTGTGCTCAATAACACATAATGATTGACAATTTGATGTTGTCAAGCTTTAGAATTTTTACTGCAAGTAATTTTTGTTCAATACAGAATGTTGGCGTTGAAGTGTTCTAGTGTTTCTATAATGTGAACGGTAAGTCGATAAAATGGCCAATGCAGAATGAATTTCTTTTAGATAGTTAGATTCTAGGATCTGCACTAGCCATAACTACCTGTTTGTAGTTACAGAAATGTTTTTCAAGTTGTCTTTGGCATTCAATTCAATTTTTCACTAGTCTTGAAGGCTGTTGAAGAGTTGGCAAAATGCTGTCCTCTAATGGGTTATCACAAATGTTGGGTACATTAGACTTAGTTAGATAGGTTAGTTTGAGATGATGGCACTTAATTCTGTACTACAATCTGAAATTGGTAAACTATTAGTTTTTAGTGGTTTCTTTTAGCACACACCGTGCACTTTACTTGTTTGAGAATTACTTGATGCCTGGGCCTTTGAAACATTTTTTTAACATTTAACATTAAAACGCAGAAGCAAGCAACTTTTTAATACAAACAATACATTGAACATCTATTATGTGAGCATATACCTAACTTACAATATAGATAACTTGTCAGTACTTCTCGGAAAAGTGCCCATAAAGAAAGAAAGAAAGAAAAACATTTATTTTCAATAAATAAATTTCCAATAAATAAATAAAGTGAACTCAATATTTTCCCCTCAGTGCTAATAGGAAAATTCCCACCTCCTCGTATATTTTTCAGATTGAATTCACCCTCCATGTTATCATAATACACAAATGTCTGCAGAATGTACTTCACACAATGCAATATGTTATCAGGGATGCTCTCAGAAACACAGAAGCAGCAGCAGTAGTCACAGTTTGGACTAGGGCTCATTTTAAAAAAGGCCGGACTTCTTCTTCTTCTTCTTCTCCTTCTTCATCGGGGATCCGGAGAGATCTTGAAAGTTGTTGGACTTCTTCAGCAGAAATCCGCGTAACCTGACAGCTTGTACTTCAGCGGCATCAGCAGAGTTTAGCAAATCCCCTAATACTGCAACACTCTTCTCTTGAGTCCTCAATATTGCTGGACCTCTCAATCTGCCATCTGCAGGAGCTGACAGCTTATTGTTTCAAGATAATTTTGTTAGACACAGGTGTCACACGGTCAAATTCAAGACATTTATAGTAGCTTACATCTATTAGTGGCACCAAAAAAGTTCACTAAGTAGCAGAGAACTGCAAATTTTACACGGGATTGATATTCATCAAATCCCAAGACATTTCTCAGATTTAATTAAAGATTAAATTTTTCAAATGATAAACATAACTGTAGTCTGGCAGCCTCATATTGTGGACAGCTGAGCAAAAAGTTCTCAATTGTCTCTGGAACACCACACTCAGGGCAGAGAGGGCTTTGACGCAAGTTAAATCTACTCAAATGAGAGAAAACACCAACATGACCAATTCTAAATTGGCTAATAATACACTGAAATTTTCTTGACATGGCACCACCCAATCTAAACTTAGGTCTGCTACACACTTGAACTTGAAATTGAGGACCGACAGTGTTGGGGCCTTTGTAACGGCCTACAATTCTCTCCTCAATACTCACACACAAAAAAAGAGTTCAGCACTTGTGTACCAGACTTGTCCACTAAACTACTTCAGATCCACTAATCCCTGTCACAAAGTCCTATTAGGCGGCATCACTGGGATAACCAGTACGTCAAAACACCATCTCCGTGCATGGTGGGTAATTACAGCCCACTCTACATGACTGGCTCATTCCAGTCACTGTCTTTTATTCCAGGCACATATAAGGAAAACTTTCATAGCCTCAATGATACTCAAATTACACTCCTGATCTAATCCAACAATACAGCGCATACCACAATCATCTTCAGCACATCTGGCATACCACTCATTCTTTCCATACTGCTCAAACACCACATTCATGAAACTTACTCTCTCTTGTTCATACTTACTACACTTCAGCACAAAATTCTCAATTGTTTCTTCCACTCCCCTATCACACTGCCGACATAATCTATTGTTATTCTCATTCCACCTCCATGTACGCCTATCCACGCTCAATGACTTACACCTCACAGCAAACAAGAGCTGGCTACCAAAACTACCATCATAAAACACCTCACACTTAGGCACTTCCTTTTGCACATACCAGATTAGTGTAGGCTTTCACGCCATGCTAAGCTTTCACTTATTCAATCCATACTCTTTTTTCTACCTCTAACAGTCCCACTCTGGTCCCTCACCTCCAACATTCACTAAAAGCCAGTCTTCCCTTCACAGATCAGGGTTGCCAGATCCTGTGAGTGACATATTGCCAAATTGCTCAAGCTTCACTGCCAAAAAGTCATGTACGTTGCAAAATATAACGGAGATACCCCTAAGATGTTTCTGCGAAAAACTTTTCAAAGTTTTACCACTCGTGTGCATTTAAGTTTTGAATAATTATATAAAATTGGGTGAAATTATATTCAATGTACAACCTTATAGGGTGTCTTGAAATTTTAGAATTAAAATGAACAAAATTTATTCCATGAGACAAACACTGCACTAAAAATTGCGAACGTTTCTCAAAATGTTTTCAACAATAATATCCAAAAGACATCTTTCACTGAATACTGCCTGCTAAAGTTGTCTTGTAGATATTAGTTCTGAATCCAAAGTGCTAAACTGTGACACGTGCACCCCATTTGTATGCAATTGGGAGATTCGTTTTTAATGCGAGACCAGAGAGAATCGTGTTCTCCTGTCACGTTGCTAGCACCGTCACTGCAATAGCCAATACAGTCTTTCAAAGCCATGTTATTCTTCTCAGGTAGTGACGTAGTTGCGTGAAATAAAGCTTCACCTGTTTTTTCTAGCACAGGACAAGCCCCAACAGTGAAGTTACGATATTTTGAGGACTGTTATCATAGTATCGAAAGCAAACACACAAGTTCTTGTCACTTGATACATCAGTCGACTCGTCGATCATCAAGCAGTATTTTTTTAGATTTGCCAATTTTATACCGTAGTTCCTTTTTAAGCGCTGTTGATATCACCTTCGTAACTAACATCGAAAACTTTGTTCGGTGAAGCCGAATGTTCTCTAGTTTACTTAGGCGGAATTATTCTCAATTCCTTCACACAAATGATCTGCATCAGACACTGAACTGTGACAGCTGATAACCAATGCGAGTTCTAAATCAGCTTTTTTCACTTCATCACTGGGTTTTCGCGGCTCTCTGAAAAATGTTAGATCTCACAAAGCTAAGTACGGAAGCCCTGGTTTTGTGTGCTTTTCTGTCAGCATGCAGCGTAATCGTAGTTTTTCTGGGGTGTATATTCTTTGGCTGTTGTCAGCCATAGAAACTCTTCCAAATCACTCTGTAGGTACGTCCCGAGTCATACGACTTATTCCACTTCGACATAATGACGAGTTTGCTTTCAACAGCTGAACACAAACGACAGCACTGACACAAACCAAAAACCACAATAGGTACTGACCCTCACGCGCCTGCGAAGTTAACTGTGGCCCGGCATCGGCAAGGACCTCTAAAGGCGGCTGCGCGGCAACCGCTGAGTTACAAACATGTTTGATCAAAGATTGAACAGGACTCATTCGATCTTCGATAATACGTATTACGTTGCAGAACTTGCAGTTCGTCATGTCCACAACGTCCAAAAAGGCGCCAATTCGTTTGCTCAGTAGGTAAAAATGGCAAAGTGACCTCTTTCATTGCTAGTTTAATGCCTAAAATATCTTCCACTGCCAAATTCCATTGTTTTCAATGCCAAATTGTAATTTTTCATTGCCAAAATGACTTTTCGCTGCCAAAAATGACCAAATTTGGCAGTGAAATATGCCAGTTGGCAACCCTGTCACAGATCTCCTCACTTAATACAAGGCCGGACTTCAAAACTTGCGCGACAATAAAGGTCTCAAACAAAGATGTGATAATAATAAACTCAGTACACTAGACGTAAACACACTAAAGATGATAGATATAACTTCATGTTCTCATTAACTTGCTATTTAATTTCGAATGATTTTACATAAAAATGAGAAAATCTTTTCATATGAACTTTTTTCAGCACGTTGTCAAGGATTTTACTAATGAGTCTAGGTAAGTGCGTGACAACTTCTATTTATTTCTAAATTGTAAAATAAAAAAAATTATAGAAAAAGAGATTACGCCCCCAAGTAGATAAAAATACACACACTGGAAAAAATCTTTTGTTTACATGAAACTGTTTAAAAATACATATATATATATAAACAGAAATCATATAAAATAAATTAAATCAAAGTTAAAATACTAATTTAAAATATAAAAGAACAGCTCTCCAACATGTCAGGATGGCCGAGTGGTCTAAGGCGCCAGACTCAAGGCAACTTCTCTCAAATCGAGAGATAATGGGCGTTCTGGTCCTCATCTGAGGGCGTGGGTTCGAATCCCACTTCTGACAACACCGTTTTTGAGCACGCTCAGCATCGTGGTCATACAATGTAAATGGAAGTCAAGCAAAGGACTTGACCAAGAAAATAGTAATCCTTCACGAAGTCTTCTTCTTCAGCAGGAAATTGGAAATTAGATATATGACTCATTATGGATCTCGACTTTCTTTCATCCAATCGAATAATGGTTTCTAAATTTCCTGCTGAAGAAGAAGACTTCGTGAAGGATAACTATTTTCTTGGTCAAGTCCTCTGCTTGACTTCCATTTATATTGTATGACCACGATACTGAGCGTGCTCAAAAACAGTGTTGTCAGAAGTGGGATTCGAACCCACGCCCTCAGATGAGGACCAGAACGCCCATTATCTCTCGGTTTGAGAGAAGCTGCCTTGAGTCTGGCGCCTTAGACCACTCGGCCATCCTGACATGTTGAAAGAGCTAAGGCTGTTTTTTTGTATTGTAAATTAGTATTTTTACTTTGATTTCATTTAATTTGATTTCTGTTTCTATTTCTATTTTTTGCGTAAAAGCAAAACCTCACGACACATTACATTTTACCTAAAGCTCTACGAACCGTTAACACTGAACCAAATTCCATAAATAAATAAGTTTAGTGCGCTTGCTCAATGATTCAAAAATAGATCTATCCCGACCCCAGAGGGCATTTCTGTGAATAGAAGAATTGAAAAATATAAACAGACAAATGTAACAAAGCGCTGGTGAAAAAATTACCTCTCTGTCCGTATGCTAAACCAGCCATGAATTTCATTTTTGCGTGTAAGTCTGTTTACGCTTTTGTAGATGTGCGTGCTGTGTGGCGCGATGTTCTTTATAAATTACTTTGTGACTAACCTTTTCTCAATAGTTGATAGTCATTTACGATAGTGTTTTAATCTGCTCTGATGTGGCATTTTTTGTTTTTTCTTACTTCGATTTATCTAATAACTTAGTAGTTCTGAAGAATTCTTTAGTAGTATTTGAATTATTTATATGATGTCAGCCATCTCTTGGAATATTAAATGTCCAAGAGTTGATATTTTTCATTTTTTATTCAACTATCCGTTGACAGGGTTAATATATTAGAACGCCACGTACCGTTTGTCTATTATAGTACGCCTCGTATAGTTTGTCTGTTAGTATGTCTCGTATGGTTTATCTATTTGTACACCTCGGATAGTTTGTCTATAAGTACTCCTCGATCGTATGGAACGCTTGTCTTAGGACGTCTTACATTAAGAGATTTTTGAAAACCAATATGTTAGCATGTATCTCATGTGGCAACGTCGTTGGTAATAAACAGTTTTCTTTTTCTTTTTTTCTTGATATTGCGTTACAAGTTTACTTTGTCAATTTTTCTTTTTAGAGTAAAATTTTGGGTCGACGTTCCTCACGCTTGGAATTAGTGATTTTTTTCGTATCTCAGGATATTTATTTTCACCAGTCAACCGATCGTATTAGTACCTCCACGCATTGTGGGTAGTGTGGGCTATTGGCTTCCGTGTTGATAGAGGTGGATTGATTTAAATCGACAGTGAAATATGCAAAATAGAATCATTTTATACGTTTTTCAGTACTGTTTTGGAACTAGTTTGTTTTTTTGGTTCACGAACAGTGCTTCAAACTTTAATCAATAATGGTGGTTTCTCAGTGCCTGAATTATGAAAATGTCAGTGGTAATTTTAGCTTTACATCGTAGATACAGTGACACTTGCAGGAATCTGTTGTGGATTTAGGTTTGTAGTTCAGTAGCCTAATCTCGTATTTTTTTGTCCTTTTCTCCCTCGTGTGTGGTGGCGGCGTACCATGCAACCAACATCACGCACGAAATGTCTCTGAATTATGGTATATTTATTCTCATTTCGCCTTTTTATCGCACAGAGATATCGCATTTTTCAATGGACGAGTACTGAAGACACACCCAAATGTTGCACTTTTAGTGCATTTGATACGAAATGAAAATAAACCTGCGTATCCACGCGTATCCACGCTGGAACCGTTCAGTGTGAACGGAAGCGTTTGGTTAAAAAGTGCTTGTCAGAAGTGGGATTCGAACCCACGCCCTCAGATGAGGACCAGAACGCCCATCGTCTCTCAGTGTGAGAGAAGTTGCCTTGAGTCTGGCGCCTTAGACCACTCGGCCATCCTGACATGAAGAAAGAAGTAAAGTCTTCGTTTGAATTCTAGTTCAGTGTGTTAGTTTGATGTTCCTCACATCATCATTACTTAATGTTGTAATATATCATCCTAACATCAAATAAAATCCTCTTACATGCAAACACTTTGGGTAAAAATTTCAAATACGCTGATGAAACGACGGTGTAGTGCTTTCGCTAGCAAACCCCAGGTAAAATAGAAATGAATAATTGTCTGCTTTTGAACAGACTTCTCGATGACATCAATAAAGACGAGACCAATCCCCACATGCGGTCGGTGGATGTCACTGACATCTTTTGGCTTCATGGGCTTCATCTGAGTTTGCCTATTTTTAGCAGTCATTCAAAAATGTTAACTTTTTGGGACTGCAGATCTGCACTGGGCAGGAAACAAACCGACGAGCCCATTATTATGAGACTTAATTCAGTCAAAATGCATTAAATTGAAACACAAGCATTGTCTGAGAAGTTAACATGCTCATAAGAAAATATTGTCCAGTCATTTCTACATTTTCCAGAAAATAAGTGAATCAATGCGCAACATACCACTGACTACTTTATCTTTACATTTCTTATATTTCATTCAAAAATAAACTTATTAAACGTCAACCAACTAGCTATTGGATACATTTTTATGTTTTTCTCTCAGTCTTGTGTAGCAGCATTGACATGGGCCGTCATGGCCCCCATCTATCTATATCCACTCAAGACCTTTCATATTAAGACATTTTAAAAGGCGAAGTAATTCATCTTATGTAATAACTTTATAGAACATCAGCGTTTTATCGTCTTATTCCTGTTCTAAAATGTTCTTGTTAGTCTTGTGTGGCAATTTGTAAATTCTTACGCTCGTGAGTAGATTATGACAACACTACTTAGGCAGTTAACTTTTCGTATAGTCCCTTCTATGTTGCAAATGTAATGGTTACTATTGTACGACAATCTTTAACGTGTTTTTGATTCCGGTGAACTCTTTTGTGACAGAATTATTAGCGCAAGTAGGAAATATCATGAATTTGTGTGGTGGTAAATATTTTATTCTCTCCGAGCTCTTTATTTGACATGCAAGTTGATACGTTAGAATGAAAAATTTTCCCGAATGTCGACCTCATAGTCTTAGACGCAAATAATTTAAATCTGCCATTTTGCTTTCAACATCAATCCCTCATATCACTAGTTCCTATGTTCGTATGCTCATATTTCAATATAAGTGCGCACTAACGAGAGCGTTTTCGACAATGCATCGCTAGGATTTTTACATTGTCAAAATCAGGTTAAACGTAACAAAGAAAACGATAAAACAATTTACATGGTGTTACGATAGCCATGAGTGAAAATCAACTAAAGGTTTCTTAATGTTGAAATATTTTAGAAACTAATGTAATGCATTTCATGTATCAACTTAATTGGAAGTAGACTGTTTTTCTTTCCTTCTTTGGAAATTTCTCGGTTCTTGGAATACAGGCTAGTATTGAGAGGGCCATTTAAATTTTGGTCATTGCCCCACTGAAGCTCCGTTCCCTGCCTCCCTGCAGCTGTCAGGCGGAGGCAGGGCAGCTCTGAGGCACCTTCTTGAGCTGGTCTGCCAGCGGCACGTCCGCAGACCGCAGCGCGGCGCGGAGCAGCAGCGATGACGCGCTCCGGCTCTCCGCCGCGGGAACTAGCACGTGGAGCTGCCCTGCAGAGTAGTGATGTGTCAGCACCAAGTCTCATAGAGCAAACATGAGTGTTGGCGGCATGTTGAAAGAAAGAAAAGCTAAACCGTTAATTTAAAAATAATAATACGTGAGACATATTATAACAAATTGGATTTTAAAGATTTGTTGAGAGAAAGGTCCTTTATTGATAGACAAACCAGAAGAGGTGAATAACAGCCGTGTCAGGAGTTTATTTTATTATAGGGAGAAACAATAAAAATATATTCTCTTTGAGTCGAATGGTTAAGAACGCACCCTTCACGGGAAGGTGTCGGCATTTCGAACTCTGGCAGTGCCGCCCGGTGTTTCTCCCCTCTGAGAAAAGGGAGAACTCAGCTACAATTCTCCACTCTACCCAATTGCTTACTAGTATTAGTTATAAGGCATTTTAAAAACCAATGTACAAAATGATATGTATCAGGCTTGATTGATTGGAATAAAGCATCCTTTTTTTATATATTTTACCCTACGCAAGAGGATTGAAACCTTATAAATACTTCAATACTATTGTAAATGCGTACGAACAGAGTCTATTACATCCATTATATAGTTACTCAGTGGCAGAGAAGCACGAAGTAGTGCTATCTGCATGCCATTCACCATGCCTGAATGAACCGGACAGAGTGTTCCTGAGGTGACTGAATGAATTTAGTGGAAGTTGGTAAAATGTGTTTATGCTCAGCTATTTCTGTGAGTCTTCGTATATCTGATAACAATTAAGATGAAAATTAATTTAAAAATGTAAAATGCTCATTATTGTATTAAACCCTAAGTTTCAATATTTTGTTTAGATTTTGTCAATGTGGTAAGAAAACAAAATGATCAAATTTCGCGGAAACACTGTAACGTGGCAGGGGCCTTGAAAAGAAAAAGTTACATAGATTGAGAAATTGTACTGATATTTCCTAACATGTATCCGGTCACCTCATTCTAAAATATAGTCATGTAAAACAATAATTTTATAACCGAACCGTTCAGCTAGTTGAGCGGCCGGATTTGATTGGAGAGTCCAGTGACGTCACTGTGCCCTTCTTCCACCAAGAGTCTAAGGAGTGTCGTTATCTGGATACCTTTGGTGGGATATTGTAATAGTCTAGGGCTCCCTAAAATTGATAATATAAATTTATGGTCCCGGAATGGAATGGACGCGAGAGCTAGTAGTATTAGGAACTCCATGAAAATTTCTGGACCCCGGAGTTGAGAGAAGACGCAATTGAAACTCCTGCAGTTCATGGATTTATTCCGTAGGCTATGAGTAACGTGACGGGGATATTATCAATACTTTCTTCTATGACCACGCTCACTAGCTCAGTTCATAGCGCTTGAACTCAAGTAAGCAACAAGGACAAATGAATACGAGCCAGAAGTAAGCGCCTAGACTTGACGTTGTCTATAACTGCTCTCCAAAGGGAGATAAACAAAATGCTGAGCTTCTGAAGAGATTGTTGCTTCAAAATAAGTTCTCAAGAAGCATTTACCGTAAAATACAATGTAAATTCAAACTACAATACGAAATGCATTTTTTTGCAAGTAAAATTTTGTTTCTTTCTCTAACCAGAAAGTTATCAGACGATATTGTATCGGTTGGTGTCTATCTTTATATTAGAAATGGCTAGCGAAGGCTACCTCAAGTCGTAAGGTCATGGCAGTAAATTACCACGCAGCGCAATGCAACTCACGGAAGCGGATGAGGCCGATGTTGTAGCAGGAGAGAAGAACAAGTTTGTCTCGCTCTGCTTGCAGAACATTCAGCGTCACAGACCCCGACAGCGACCCAAGTTCTGCTCAACAGTAAGAATTTCACAATCATTTGCATCCAATATCGTCTCGTGGCGTAACCCTAAACTGTCCCTATATTCTTTAGTGATCATTGGACCATTGTGATTGCTCAGAAAAAAAATGTATTGAATTTTTCCAACATATTTTCCCTTAGAAAGAAATGCAATCTTAGAACTAGATATTACACGGACACCAGTACCAATTCGTTTTTTTTTCAACTGTCTAGCAAATTCCTTGAAGAAAGAAAAAGTAGAAGAAGAAACATATTCTACCTTCCTGAAAATCTCAAGAAATCGATTATCGAAACTTTCAAAACAATTTAGAGCAATTACTAAATATTTCGGTAAAACCAAATATTAGCGCCAAGCTATACTACTTGATGTACAATCAGATCTTACAAGAAGTAAATTTCCTTAGGTTTCAAGCCCGCAGAGATGACCTAAGATATTTCTGAAAAATATTCAGAGCATGTTGCTATTCAAGTGCACTATAGCACCCAAAATTCCCTGTTCAGCATCTGTTTTTCCATAGGAATTTTTAATTCAGGGTTACAAAAGTTCAAAACGAACTCTACCCGGAAAATTTGCAAAAATACGATCTATGAATCGCTGTTTATTACTCCCACAGCACATCACGACAATGTATCACGAAACTTTCACGTCGTGTTGTACTCCTGCCGAGCACTTCAGCAGAGATACCCCGTCCCTCTATGCTTTATTTTGCCACACCTGCACCGACCTGCAAAGGGGAGCTCAGACAGCACGATGGTGGCCGGACTGGAGGGGGAGTGTGCCTGTGTCTCAAACGTGGCCGACACGTTCTGTGCGTTGCCGGACCTGGGGGAGTGCGGCACATCTCTGGGTGCTGGATGTGGTGTGCGGGTGCTGGATGTGGTGTGTAGGTGCTGGGTGTGGTGTGCGGGTACTGGGTGTGGTGTGCGGGTGCTGGATGTGGTGTGCGGGTGCTGGATGTGGTGTACGGGTGCTGGGTGAGGTGTGCAGGTAATGGATGTGGTGCACACGAGTTGTATAGGGTGTACAGGAGCTGGATGTGATACACAGGTGCAGGATGTGATACACAGGTGCAGGATGTGATACACAGGTACAGGATGTGATGCACAGGTGCAGGATGTGATACACAGGTGCAGGATGTGATACACAGGTACAGGATGTGATACACTGGTGCAGGATGTGATACACTGGTGCAGGATGTGATACACTGGTGCAGGATGTGATACACAGGTGCAGGATGTGATACACTGGTGCAGGATGTGATACACAGGTGCAGGATGTGATACACAGGTGCAGGATGTGATACACTGGTGCAGGATGTGATACACTGGTGCAGGATGTGATACACAGGTGCAGGATGTGATACACAGGTGCAGGATGTGATATACAGGTGCAGGATGTGATATACAGGTGCAGGATATGATACACAGGTGCAGGATGTGATACACAGGTGCGGGATGTGATACACAGGTGTAGGATGTGATACACTGGTACAGGATGTGAAACACAGGTACAGGATGTGATACACTGGTGCAGGACGTGATACATTGGTGCAGGATGTGATACACACACACAGGTGCCCGGTAACTTTACAGGTCATAAGAAAAATTGAAAATTGGGAAAACTAGACGACATCATTTTTGTAGAGCCCACAATTTAGTGAAGTCCAAGGATATTCGCTTTGAAGAACATTTTTTAAATGAACATTGTAAGAATGATATATTTTCACACCTTTACTCCTCATCCAGAGTATGCCGAGGTATGAGGTATGAGAGGAAAACTCGAAGTACCGTTCAAAGATATTTCAAAGCATCATTCAAAGGTATTTCAACGTAATCTTGTAACGACTGAGTAAAATCCATCGGCAATGTTCGTTCTGTTTGATATTTTATTCTTCAAGTGATTTTTCAGTTACGAATTAAATCACGTAAACTGTCAAATCTCTAAAATAATTTATTTTGTTCTCAGCTCTTGTTCCAATTATTTAGTTCGACATTTTCTTCTTGGCTTTTGTTTAGAAAAATCAGCACTTTATAGAAAGTTTTTCAATGATGCTCTGAAGAAATTATCCTTGTTTCTCTGAAGGAAATGATACCCTGATTAAGTACGTCACAATGAATTGAGGAATCGTGAAACTTCCACTTTGTGCTTTCTGCGCTGCAGTCGATCATGCAAAGGAGAAGCAGTGGAAAATTTTGCAGGTTAAAGTTTTAGTGATTTATTAAGAGGAAAATAGAATCCGGCAATACACACGCTAGGTCTCTTCTACTGAATTTTTCGTAATGAATTATTCGGTCTACAACGAATTGAAAATGATACCAGCTCCGCCTATCTGTAGACTACTACTCAAATACATGAGGGGTCATCGCGTATTTTATTGATGTCTACTATAAAAAATCCTCCTCAAGTTCGTGCTTATCAAAAGTCGCTTTAGATGTTAGGTAACTCTGTAAAATATGTTGTAGTCCTTGTTACCTTGTGTGATGCAGTCAGTTTGCGCATACTGTAATTGTGTAACGGGATGTATGTCAATTATATTAGTGAGTTAAGAGCGTAAACGCGACGCGACACACACTCACGGATGATCAGCCATGCCGCAATTTCTTAAAAACTGATCAGCCAAGCCGTATACACTATTTCAAAAACTCATCCGTCAACTGTATTTTTCATGAAAAGGCAGCCAAGCCATTTGCTCTCACAAACGAGTAATCAGGACCCATTGCCTCACAAGTTGGTGGCTTGGAAACAGTGTCGCCCTGCAAGTCGGTGGTCTGTTATTAGTATAGCCCCACGTGGCAGTGGTCTGTGATTGTAACATAGCCTCACACGTCAGTGGTCTGGTAGTAGTAGATGTTGGTGGAGTACAGCGTGAGCTTCTTGCATCCCCCCGTCTGACCGGTACTCAGTAGGAACGAGTAGCTCCTTTCGCTATTTTCCATCTGAAATGAGGGAACGTTATGCTTTCCAATGAGGACTGCATTTGAAATGCACAAATAGTATTTTAGAATTTTCTCCTTTTTTAGAAATTTGTTTGAGCAAGCCCGAGCTTCTGCTTATATAGCAACGTGTTACGACCTATGAGATAGTGCTATAGCATTGCGGAGGTAGCACAAGCCTATAGTTCTGCAGTCACATTCCTAAAATGCCGTTATTTAAACGCCCTACGCAGTTGCCCGGTATAAGGTAGGGATTGACATTTGATATAATTTAAAGCTTCTTAGTTCTAAACAGAATTGAACTTTTTTGAACTAGATGAAAGACTGGTTAACACTACATAGTTCCAAGCTCCTGAATTAGATTGACTCGACCTAAGCTCTGTCACTGGAAATGCGTTCAATTGAAACTCGCAGTGAGGCTGACACGATCACGGTGTGTGAGCGAGATCGGTGTGTTGGCCACTCTTGGCCACTCGCCACCGCAACCTAACTGTGAGCTGCTTCGTAAGAATATCATACACCGGATCGCCACCTTAGGCGGATAGACCGTTTGCCGCGCTTAGACCCTTGTCCTGTACTTCCGGGGGAAGCTAATTTTAGAGACGCTCAGAGGCAGGCAGGATCCACACTCGCGGCACCAGCATCGCAGCTCTAAAATCTCTCTCGCGGTCCTCACTCTACGCCTAGCTGAAGAGTTTCAATTTCAAATAACTGTTCCAGCGTCAGAGTAAAATTTGTTTTGAAAAGCGGGAATAGCAATTTCATTGTCCTATTTTTATCTGTTTAATTGCATGCCTTACTCTCTGAGACACTATGTTCGGTCCCTTTGTCAAAAAAGGAATTTGTTCTCTAAAAAAGTATTCACACACGACCGAACTAACAACACATATGAGGGTTGGAATCGAGCCATGACTTTGAAGAAGGTACATCGGAGTTGCTTATTATTGCCAATTTGTCGCGGAAAGAACAGGTCATTTGATGAGACAGAAGTAAAACTATTCTCTACTTTTTGACAAGTTTTCTGTTTAAATTATGATGTTTCAATTGTTTTAATTGAATTTGAAAATAATGTAATGATAATAGTATTGTAATAAACTCAAGCGACCAAACTGATTTTGGTCGAAGAATATCAGTTATATCTGTTTTGGTGTCGGAAAATGTGTCAACAGAATTCCAGTTTTTCAAATGATTGTTCATATCATGATCCATGGCTGTTTATACTATTTTTTCGCGTCTTGTGCTTCGTTAAGACCAAGAAAATGAGACCTCTGAAACACCACTATATAGTTGCTCGTTCGTAGCATGATAACTAGAAGCATTTATATGCATCGAGGTCTAAAATAGCGTGAATCTTGTCAATTTGTCAGAGAAGAATTAAAGGAAAAGATATTAGTGAACTATTTCTAAGGTGTAGATGCACCTTTTTTGAAACTTCTTAGCCAACCTTGGAAAGTTTCATGTCTGTTATTTTTTAATTTAGCACTTAAGCGGTCTCACCTCTGAAATGAAATCAGCGTTGAAGTTTTTAGACGTTTCGTATGAGCCGCAGAAGCCGAACTCAGGCCCCTGAGCTCTCACCTCCAGCAGGAGGAACAGGCCCAACACGAACACTCGCAGCTCCATCCTGTGCATCATGCTCATGTTGCCAGGTAAGTTCGCATAAAGGCGGTGAAAATGCTCTCCAGCGTTGTTTCTTCTGGGAGGTCGGTCGCGATCACTGCAGCTTACCGGTGATCTCCAAGCCCTGCATGTAAGATACAATAAGATTGTAATATATATATTCGCCACTACTATCACTCTAAATACACTTCAACGCTATGGGAAATTGCATTCATGAGAGAACTGTTGTTTTCTCAGATATCGCTTAGTTCCGGTCCAAAATTATTACGCACATTTACTTTCCATCAATATATACCAGGAGAACGTAAGGTTACAGAATATTCAGAAGACTATCATACCTTTGACAGTTATGTTCCGGTATTATATGTTCGGGTATCAGCCTTATAACACTTGCTCTCGCTTGGTAGGACGACTAGAGCTTAGATAAACTATTCTTTTCTTAGAAAATGATGAAATGAGTATACGATGTGAGGTTTCTATTAACACATAATTTATTTAGTTTATAGTTCTAGGATAGCATCGTGTGGATTGTTTGCACATAGATAGCGTATTTATTCGTACTTGAAAGGAGGGTCACCTTCCAGGTTGGGAGAGCAGTGAAAAACAGTAACAGAAATAATTTTTTTTAAATTTTTTGCTTCTTTGAGAAAAGGTAGAGGAAACTATCTGAACGAATATAAGAGCTGCACTTGAAACTCCCGGAGCAAGAGATGAACATTCCGATCTCATGTTTCTACACAACCTTAAAATTCTGCTTACTTAGATCAGATGGTAAAGTTTGAGCCCCCTATTTGTTCATGTATACCTCCGTTTAAACATTCAAAATTTTGTGCAGTCAACTCACTGCTACAGCACGCGTCCAGCGTACAATGGACTGCTACGGAGGTCGCGTAGCGGCACCGTGGGCCGATATCGGACCTGTTCTTTACTTTATAAGAAAATGAGCTTACGGATTTAGGCCAACTCAGAGATAACGATATTCTTTACGGTTTTTAATATTGGGATGTTCACATTATATGAGCATGATATTATCGGTAGAAAAATAAAAATGTAAATGATTTTCTCCCTAAATGAAAACTCATATTTTCAGGAATGTGGCTTGTGCTCATGTGGATCTATCGAGTTACCACTGATTGACTTTAACATTATATAAAATCAACTCAGTCGGCAATACTCATGGAAATGAAAAGTATGATTAAATAAGTAATGCTTAGCAGACTTCTGTACACAAAAACTATGAACTGTTACGAGATGTACTTACTTCTTATTTTAAGAATCAATATCCTATATAACTTCTTTTCATGAGTAGAGCGAAGAAAAGCAACACGATAAGTAATACTCAGCAGACTTCAGTACACGACTACAGTGAACTGTAACGAGATGTACTTAATTCTAAGAGTCGATGTCCAATACAACTTCTTTTTACGAGTAGAGCAAAGTGAAATCAACGTGAAGAAAATTCCTAAGTAGTTGAAGCGTGTTGTACATACAATGTTCCCAATCACTCAGAAGCGACAAAATTTCTCTGTAAAATGAGGCCTTTGTCTTCGGTGAATTGCAACTGAAGTTGAACACGTCCTCGCGAACTCGCCGCCAAATCGGAACTGTTGCCCCGGCGGGTCAGTCAGTCATAAAAAATGTCATAACTGGTGCAGAGGTTCCGGTCTCAGACAAGCCGTTTTCAAAGAGACTGTTGGTTTAACCAAAATGTTGTTTCGGTTTATGTAGACCCCAAGCTTCGTCTTTAAATCGATTTTACTAATAGCTAATTCGTCTTTCCATCAGCCTACATCATATCACGTCTTTTGAAGAGGAAGTTAGTTCAGAATGAGACTTTAATTTCTGATCAAAAAATGGTTCTTTAAGTAGCACCTTGTTGAACTTTAAGTGAATGTAGAGCATTCATTACATTTTCGCCGTGAAGGAATGCTTTACCGTCTTTTGGGATTTGCTAATATTTTATTTAATTCACAGACTCACAGTTCCCTTCGTGGTTGTTTCAAGAGTCAACAAATTATTCCTCCGGGTCTCACTTTAGTGCACTATCAAATGAATTCAAAACTATGGATAACAATCCGGAGCACAAGTGGATTCTGGTATTTTCAAAATGATGTCCCGAGAAAGCAATGTTGACAAAGATAGGCAATACTGCCTAGGTAGACTTCTCAGAACTGCTCTTCTTAAAATTTCATCATCCGCACAAGAATGATTTGTACTCAATACAGGCACACTCGTGAGCGTCTTGGGGCGCTGGAAACCCTGGTATGCCTGGAACTTAATTGTCTGCCTTGTTGCAGAGCGACCAGTGCGATGCTGCTCTGATATGACGGCACTGTTTTACACACATCGATTTGATTAGGGGTTACCATGCAGTGGGGATAGCATATTTAACGGATTTTTTGTAGAAGTTAATCGTTTATTATTTACAACTGAGAAAATTTAGAACTGAAAAAATGAAAAAATTCATTCACTTGTTCTTGAAAATTTTCAAACCATTCAGAATTGAACGGGTAGAAAACACATTAATAAGTGGTATCGACGAAGCAACACATGAGGGCATCAGGTTTTGAGGATAACTTTTTTAAAAATTCCTTTCGTTACAACGAACGTTGCCTTATAGTCTTAGCGAAATTCAACTAGAAAAACAATTTATTTACAATGAGAGCTGGGACAAAATTTCGGGAGAAAATGAATCCTTAGCTTAAAAAAATTCGTTGAATGATATTGAGAATTATACTAGTCTATAGTGTTCAATGAAACTGAGTTTGATTTAAGCTTTTACCGGCAATGCTTTATAACTCAAATTCGATATACTGTATACGGTGCACTTGTAAAGTAACCATGTGAGTAGGTACAGTGTTAAGCGTACACCTGTGTTTTCTATCTAGATCTGGAGGTACATAGCAACGGCGAAATTGGTGCTGCGGAAAGATTTACAAGTTTTCTTGCCGTAACACTAAATACACCTCCTGCATTACGTACGAATCGACATAAGAGCAGCGTCGTTAGAAAAATGTTGTTTATTTAGTTATTTATTTTTTAAATTGCGTCACAAATCACCGCAAAATTTGGAGACCAAGCAGAAAGTCAGCTCGAAAAATCATCATTTTTCACCAAACATAAAACGCAACCGTTCATATCTTGTAATTAATACAGCACGCCATGCGTTCTATCTTGACTTCAAATTTGAAGACAACGTTATATTCTCTTACTTCCACCACAAATATGGTTTACTCCCTAAAGCAAGTAAAGAAAGTAATATATTTGTGCTTAGTGCATTCTGTAGTGTCACATCAGACATTGATTTGATAAAAGCTTAGAAAAGACAAAAAATTATTTTCAAATGCTTGAGAGACTCGACCAATTTACAAATGGCGAGTCCCTCAATCGTTTGAAAATTAACTATTTTTAATCCTACTGTAAAACGATTTCTGCCCCAAAACTAAGAATGATTTCTTTCTATTCTATGCATTAAATTTTATTTCAAAATAAATGACAAGCTAGAATTTTTGACAAAACTTAAAATCACAGGCGCTAACAATCAGAATACGGTGTATATTATGCTCCACCCGGCACATATTCTGCACGCATAATACGGCACGAGTATATACATAGTGCGTAGAAAACTTCTTTTCCACGCATGATTTAAAGAATTGTGTTTACATTTTTTTCATGGCGGAAGATGAGTACTTTCACTTTTCAAATTTTAAAGATTCTAGAGGATAATGTTAGAGTAGTTGTTGCTAATAATTTTCTGGTTATCATGACATTTTGAAAAGGTAATCTACCATGATGATAATTTAGATCTTATTCTCCTAATCATTTTTTTAAAATAATGTTCCCTTCTAGCTCTTATTAGCTATTTCTTTTTTTTTTGTTTAAAAATTAAGCATCGAAGAATGATCAGTCTTGAATGCCCCTAGATTAAGTAAATTAGATTAAACATAACTGTACACTTTAAAAATAGCTTGATGATAGGATGCCCTAGAAGTCGCTGAACTTATTCGGGCCCACCAGTAAGTATACTCAAATATGTCCATTGTACTAGAGTTAAGATACAATCTATAGCTGTATCACTTGTGGTAAATAAATTGTTTATATTGTTTAAATTGTTAGATTGTTTAGATTCTACAAAAATAACTGATGGTAATAGATAACTAGCAGTAAAAATTCGCATAAGGTGGACAGAGTTCTTCAGTTTTTAAGGTCGGCGAGAAACCCATTCTTGCACGTTTTTGCAGACTATCCTGAGCCACTTTCACTCGATAAACTAATCATGTGAACGCACTCAATTTCCAGAAAATGTTTCAGATTTTAAATATTTCAGTGAACTAATGTCTAAACGTGTTTTTATCTTTTAGCATTCTGCTGTTGTAATGTAACTACCCTGTCTCTTATTTTTTATTTTAACCATGAACAGCCAGTTTAGTTGTACAGAAAGAAGCATCCAGTATTGAAAATTACCGTTTTATGATCACTGGAACATTAGTGGAATTAAAATTCCTTTCTCAATTACTTGTTTCTATCTATAGGCATTTAGAAAACAAAAACATAAAACACCCTTACCTGCTATTGTTTATTGTATTTCGGTTACACATATTTCATAACAATGCCCAGAAATGAACGCTTTTCATATCGAGGATATCATTCTTCAGCATCAATAGAAGGTGTTGTATGTTCCTGGCTGTAGAGTGCCAACCTGAACAGTTGGTTTGTTGAGCTGGAATTGTTGCATTTGCGGTATAAAGCTCGCAGCAACACCAGGAGCTTGCATTTTGAATTGAGAAGGTGTGCCGAATCTATCCGCCTCAGTTAGTCCTCCTTGGTGCACATTGGTTGGATTTGGGAACTGCTGCAATCCGAAAGCAACACTTCCAGGAGCTTGAGGGACGACTTGTTGACCTACAAGCTGAGGTGATATGGCTTGGAGCTCTGATGGACTGACAACCTGAGAGTACAATGACGATTGGGGACCGCCTAGTGAAGACTGTGAACCATATACTGGGAATCCCGCTTGTGCTTGCTGAGCAAAGTTTGTGCTGAGAGATGACATTATATTAGGGTTAATAACGAAGGGATAGAATCCAGAATTTAGAGCGCCACCGAATCCATTGCCAGGAATAGATGGAGGGAAAAACCCAAGTCTTGTGTAGAGATGATTGAGCAAGAGGAGAGCTTCATCACTGTTTGTCTTAGTGTCGCACGTCTGCTGCACCTCCTGTAGGAGAGAGGCCAGCGGCACCTGCATCTCCTGCACGGTCGTGTTCAGCTCCGCCGCCACGACGGATGCGCTCGTGCTCTCCGGTATGAGTACATGAACTTGCTCTGTTGGTGAACAAAAAAGACTTATACTCTGTTTCTCGTATGAAGATATTTTGAGATTTATAAAGCATTTAGGTCAAGGCTTAAGTGACGATTATTGTCAGTTGCACTTGCGTCTGTCTTGAAATTAGAACAAGAATGAATGAAGACCAATCGTTTTACATGTATTGGATGTTCAGCACTCTTTCGGGCAAAGAAAAACGTAAAGCAACAATACAAATCTCGCAATGTAATGTGACACAGTTTGTGTGTTTCTTGGTCTCGCTGCCCCTAGTCTCACCACGTCAAGTGGTCACCTGAACACTAGATAATGACTTCAAATTTCTGTTCTGAAATTGCTGTTTATTCACGCTGACTGAAATTCGTTCGAAAACTATGCTAAAAAAGGAAGAAAAACACGCAATTATACCGCTCATTTGAAATTTGAGAAAAGATTCGCTTAAAAATTGAAGTTTTTGCTTAAAAATAACACCGCCATTCATGACAGCCCGAGTGCATTAATTAACGACCAAAATACGAACGAAATTAACAGCTTCATAGATGCAAGCTGATTATCTTTTAATTTAAAATCTTATTTTATAATAGATCAAAATGAAATGGACACATGTATAAAAAATTCCAGCATTAGGTGAAAGACTTTTCAGCCGAACTTGTTCGTAAGCAGAAGCAGCAACAAAATTCCTTAGACCCAGCAACTCAGATTCATGTTTATCACTGAAGGAAAATCAAGTCCAACCTTTATTTAAATTACTGTACTAGAAAACTGCCAAAAATTGATAGAAACTCGACTCACGAAAGCGGACGAAGCCGATGTTGATACAGAAGAGCAAGACCAGGAATTCTTCTTTAGCAACCAAGACGTTAAAGTTGACGGTGCCCAAGACTGACCCGAGCTCTGGGGGATGGCGGACTTCCGTTAAACATCAATGTGTGTTGTTCGTCTTCTCAAGACCATGAAATCCTTGGCGTCTTCTAAAACAATTTCTCGGGGAAATTGAAAAACTGGAGGCCTTTCAAACTTTTTTAAACTCAAATTTGGCCCTTAAGAAACTGAGATAAATATCCGGAGATGAGGCTGGCCACGAACACAGCTGAGCAAAAACGTGACATTAACTGGTTCGCCTGGCCTGTTGAAGAAATTTACACTACTACCCCACACTAGATCTGCATAAGATCATACGCAGCTTTTTTGAAATACCCATTCTGCTAAGGATATCATAACTTCATGAACTTCATTAAAATTTCCGCTCTCCGGAATATGTAGAAACATTTTGACAAGACCATTGTGTAAAACAAGGAGGAAAAGAGTACATAGTTCACAAAAAAGTTTTCTCATTTGGAGAAGTTACTGAAACGGTTAGCAGTTAAAACCTAGCACTTGTAATAGATTATCATTCGATTGGATTCACCTATTTACTATAAACCTACAACTTTGGAAGTTGTTAACTTTATGAGGTACTATTATTCTTTACATTAACAGGTGACGAGCAATTTCTATCAAAGCAGGATAGAAAATATCTAACTTTGTGTGCTTTTCTTCTCGTTAAGTACGCTTTAACTTGAAATATCAGTGAACACCAGCCCTCACCTCCCAAAGGCAGAGAGGACAGCGTGATGCTGGCGGAGTCCGTGAAGGAGAACGGCTTCATTTGATAAGAACCTGTTGTGTTCGTGCGGCCGTTGGCTCTGAAATGAAAACTTGCGCATGTAACCAAGAGACCTACTTTAAACAGTGCTACGTACATATTTGTTTTTACATTTAACACGTTAACGGCCATGGGTAAAATAAATTTCAGTTTTCAACTCAAATTTAAAGTCAATGTGGTGAGCAATTTTGAAAAAAGCGAACATTAACTGATTCGTGCCTGTATTTAGCTTTGATTAAGTGTGTATAAAAATTGATTTTGTGACTACTGGTTGGTTAGCAGCATTATAAAAATTCCCTCCATGTACCACCGGTGGCTCACGTGGCGGTTCACATGCTAATGCTTACATTTTCCAAAAACTGGTGGTAGTATTGAATTAGTGAAACTTTATAGCAGTTGCTGACAATTTTTGGGGATTTTCAATTGCCCATTGTAAGTGTTGATGCTAGCATCGTAGTCAATCGATTCCAATTCATGTGCTTTGCGTCTGCTTACAGTATGATTTTAAACTTGTCAATGATGGAAAATTACATAGCAAATCCGATAGGTATTGAAAAATCAATGAAATTAAAGGCAGTCCTTTCTGACGAAGCTTGATTTTTTTCGTTTCGGATCAAGTGTAAGCTTGCACTTTTAATTAATGAAATTGGATCCTATTCCAATGTTTCACTTTTTTTATTGCATGAATCCTTAGCCTATCCACAATATTTTAATTCCCTATTTTAAATCAGTTTAAGAACTTTTCTAGAAAATTTCACTTAAGTTGTTAGGTATCAACAAAACATAACGTTACTTCAAATTGCATTCATGGTCAGTTTTCCAGAGGTGTGAGTAGGAGCTATGTGTAGTCGTTCATCGCGCCTCTGACGTCTTCTCTAATGTTATAGTACACATAATGTACTCACTACAATGTGCAATATACAGTATAATGTACTCACTGTAATAGCACCTGTCCTCCATTCCATGTGTTTAATTTGAATGTGATATTATCTTGAAATTAATATGATGTATGAAAGTACACCCTGTACGGTAATACGCGGATGCTCTTCGATTCCGCCCTTCTGAACACCAAGCGTTGCACGCCTTACAAAAACTCGTACACATCATGAGTCGCGCCAATGTCGCTTTAGGTTCAGTTCATATTTCTGATCACATCTAACGAAAATATTCTATCTATTTTTAGGGTACATCTTACAGTTGCTTAATTATGTTAGTTTACGTGAAGACATTGAGCTTCGTTTGTTGGTGTACTTTGCAATAGCGAAAATTTACTGAACTGGTGTCGGCACCACGAATAACTTGAACATTTTAGACATACAATTTCAGATCTAAATACTAAGCCGTCTCTTGCATGAGTTCATTGACGAAAATAAACGTTTTTCATTTAGTCAGAGTGTAAAAAAATTGGTTGTAAAGTGAAACTTTTAACAGCCCTCTGATTTTTCAAAATTGGAGAGGCTATTTTCAACGGTATTTTGCAACGGGAATTGGAATCGATATCCAGATATATTTACGAGTTTATTTCCCTAGCAAAAGTCTCCCATCAAGGAGTTGGAGCTGATGCCGCAGCTTGTCATGATCCAAAGCCCAAGTTTATGAACTGTAATAGCAGCTCTTCGTTCATGACACATCGAGGGAAAATTTGAGGAGGAGTCGGGGCACCCAATTTCGAATAGTGACCTTCTTAATTTAAACTCAAACCTACTGCAGGCTGCAAAAACGATTGATGGGGACTTTGCACGAGGAAAATAACCACACCTATAAATGAAAACAATCAATTACTCACACATCGATGAAGTCGTAGAAAAAAGTTCCATTAGGGAAGAATGATATCTTTTGGCACCCATACGATGGCCCGGAAGTAAGCAAGAATGAGTAGCCTTCTTCATTTTCTTGCATCTGCAAAGTGATGCAAAGTTTGGAAAAGAAAATTTATTATGCCAAGTTAATTCCAGAAAATTTCATTTACGTAAACTACATAAATATTCTAGTCAAGGTGCTAGTATTTTCCGACAGCGGAAGGGATAAACAAATTGCTGGATTGTCAAAATGAAAACAAATTTGGTAATTGTTCGAGCAAATTATATTTTTCACCAAACATTTCAAGTCAACTTGATGGTACGCTCGAGTTTGATTTAACATTTTCAAAGTTGGCACAAGTACATCTCCTAATTTATTATGTTACTAACATGAAAAATTATCCCACAAATCCAAAGTGGCAAAATGGATATACTGTTTTAATATAATAATACTTTCTACCCTATGCTCCACGCTTGAAAATTTGAACAGCTACTGAACATTGGTCACATCCTTGATACGAGAATGCTGGTTACACTTGTGAATAGAATACAGGTTATATTCCTGAATGTAATTCTTTCAACGGACCAAACTTGTGCAATCACTATTAGCTCACCTTGGCAATGAAGGCCTCGTCAAAAGCCTGTGTTGTCTGGTAGGTGTTGCAGAAGCCGAACTGAGGACTCTGGGCGTGCACCCCCAGCAGGAGGCACAGGCCCACCACGCTTGTCACCAGGATTTGCATTGTTGTTTTGGGAAGCTACAAAATACCGAGTGTTAATCGCGCTTGGTGGCAAGACTAATTTCATAATTTAGAAAACGCACAGAAATGGACACCGATTTATTGTGCTGAAATGGAGTCATTCACTATCATCTCGTGAAAATATTAGTTTCATTTCAGGTGTGTTATTTGTACACCAGATGGATTTGAAACAGTAAATAGAAAATGACCTCGCTGCTGTCAGCTGGTGCGTCGCAATAGTCATGTAAACAGTTAACCAAATAATCAAGTGATGCACTCCTGCAAGGACTGTGATTAATGACAAACTCAAAAATATTTGGAAATACAAGCACTATTTTGAAGTAATTATTGAATGAAGACCCCGATTGACATCATTATGCTTTCTGGGAACAGAACGGAACTTAATTGAGTTTCGAGTTCACCCGATATTCTACACACACACACACCTTCATTTTTCGATTGAATAGTAATTCAGGGAAGAACAGTCATGAGATTTTCAAGTGTGATAAAGTTTCAATTGTTTTGTAATTTTACTCGTAAAACGACCATAATGATGCATAATGATGCAACCATGCACTTAAAATATCACAAGCTCACTGAAAATTACTTCAGTTGTTTCTCACAGACGAAAGAAAAATGCAGAGGATCGTCTAGGTTTCAATTCGCTTGAGGCGATAGGCTGCCGTGCACTCAGGGGGCAATGCTCGGCACATGATTTTTTGTTTCACAGAACTCGCTGCCTTGCACGACGACAAAGAACATCAGAATCATTATTTTTGAGCCCAGCAACCGGTCTCTGAGGCAGCGTGATGCCTAAAAATGTCATGTAATTCTCAGCTCACTGCCAGACGTCGAGAGTTAAATGTTGCCGGCGGCAGCTTTTGATTGAGATGCTAAAAACGTGAAGAAAGCACTGCATATTTGTTATAAACTCAGCACACTCGTTCATGGTTTTATAGTTCACTTTATCATCGATGAAAATGTTGCCGATACATCCTAGCATGAGCGGGAAATGTGTCCAATGAATTGATTCTTTTATCAAGGCTTCGTAATTTAAACTTCATTAACATATTTTGATGTAAAGGCATTGAAATAGGAATAGGAAACTACGAAGGAGTTCCTAGCTTAACTCGCATTCAACATAACTCTTTTTCTTTTTGATAATTTAAATACCTTGACGTTCAGATCTAAATTGCTTTATAAAGCGTAGCCGACATAAGTCAATGTAGCTAGCGATTAGACAATTGTAGTTTCAGTCAGGGGTATCCCCTAAAGCTATAGCTTTCATTTGACAATAGGGTCTTCACTCTGAACTGGACATTACACTCAAAATAGGTACAAAAATTATCCTTTCCTTATCTGTCACTGAGAACGGGCACCGTCAACTTACCCGTATGACGAACGACAGTCGTGTGCAAGCCGGAGGTCTGATGCATCTCCTTTCATCTCAGGCTTGTACTTCAAAAGAACGCTGAATGCTGCCGGACGACCTCTGTCCTCCGCCCCAGGGGCATCGCGCCCTTGCGTCCTCCTCCTGCCGGCCACAAAGGACGCGTGAAAATTTGCCGCTCGTTACCTTTGTCTGAGCGTGTACCCGCAGTGTGCGGAGCATCCCTTCTTTTGACTTCTGAACTACGTTTTATTGTCAAGTTTTCATCAAGCACTGTTTAACCGTCATGTATATAGCTTCACGCTGTTTTTTGATTGACAGGGAAAATGTGTATGGTAGCACCCATATATGTTTATCAACCAAGGATATTTAAGTTGAGGCATTTTAAAAACTAATGATGTGTGTCTTTATTGAAAATAAGCTGTTATTCTTTCGTTCATTCTTTTTTCTGTCAGTTTCATAGTTTGAGATATCGCTGGTACAAAATTTTGACAAGAAACTTGCCTAGTTTTGAAATGTCATGCGCCTGTTGAGTGACTCCTTTGTTTTTCGTGGAACAGAAAAAAAAGTGTTGATCTTGTACTTTATACACATTGAACACATAAAATTTTCTGCCTTATGTAATGTAAACAATGCGATGTACACGGCTTCTCAGTTCCAAATCTAAGGAGTTGTTTGACTTATACGAAATGGACTTCACCGTGAAGAAGTAATCATTTTTACGAGGATATCAAGCAAAACACACAAAAATTTCCTTTAGGATTAAGAAAAAAGGCCTCGTAGATGAAAATAAAAAGCCAATTTATTTAACTCTCAGCTTTCACGGCTGTAGAACGAATACAAAAGTTGAGTGTAGAATCGAGCACACTACGGAAAATTTTTGGTTTGCACGTCACGTTACTTGAATTTACTGTCGAATGGCTTCCCAGAACCCTGGATCTTACACCGAGTGACTTTTTCACGAGAATCAAGACTTCATAACGCCATCTCCATCGTTGGAAATCCGGCTTTAAAGTGTGGCGGACACGCTCAGTGCTTGGAATAATCCCTTAAAAACCGTCAGAAAAACCACCAAATTCAAAAACACTTTAGGTTGGACCGAGTGGTGAGAATATTGACAAACGTGTTGATGGTTGCTATAAGACTGAAATTAACGAATGTTATTATTTTGAATAACTAATTTTTCTGAGTTAATAGATAAAATAGCTAGTGAAACTTTATTTAAAGCTGATGCGAGCAAACGCATTGCACAAAATACTATTAACGAACAACATTTCCATTAGAATAGAAATATACAATATATCTCAATTCAAACAGGTAATTCACAAATCAAATAAAACGGAACGTGTTTTGCCACGCGCTCTAAGCAGGCATAGAAGTACTAAGTTATTTTTTCAAAGTTCTTTTCTATTTTAGCACAGTTACTGAAAAACATAAGTACCATGTGCCATAACTTGGTCGCTGGTACCAGACAAACCATGAAACTATGGAGCCAACTATAGAGCCATGGAACCAAGGTAAAATCAAAAGGCCAAAAAGTATTAGGAATGATGTATTTGTACCAACAATAGTCCAGGTGAAAACATTCACAAGGCAAGTTTCACAACGCTACGATAATAAACATCAATTCTCATTATGGGTGTCATTGTTCGCAAATTCTTTTTCAGATTTTCTTTTCTGTTATCAAAGCTGCACTCACGATGGAATGGGTGAATTTTAAATAAAAGTGAGTTAGGAAATAATTTTGTTTGCTGAAACGCTGCCAATTTTTTGTTGTGCTGCAGCGTACTATGTTTTAATATTTATTTTGGAAGTTTCATAAAAATCGTGCGTTGAATCACGTACGAAAATATTCGAGTGTGCAGCATGATAAACTCGCCAAATGGCCCATAACTTATTTAATTTCACATTAATTGACAGGGTTAAATTGTACATTGAAGAAAAACAGCTTCTGCCAACAATGTGCCTAAGAGTAATTCTTATTTATACGCACATTAGTGCATTCATAACTCTTTAACTTTGAACCCGTTGTGAAAGATATTCGACAGAACAGCAAGCTTCCTGAGTGTGCGAAGCTTAATTCATTACAAACTTAAATGATGCTTCAAGTGACTAATAATTTATCTATAATTTTTACGATTAGCTCCACTGCGTTAACATATTTTTTTAATGTTTTCTACTTCAAGAACAGTAAGAATATAGTTTAGTTTAAAACATAATGCCCAAAGTTGCACGCGTTTTCCTCCCAGTCCTTCACCCCTGGTAGAACACGCTGTACAGACCCGACTGCTGTGCACCCACTGGTGTAGACTGTGACGGCTGGTTGGCGAGGAAGAAGGGTACCGAGTTCGGACGATCTTTCAGATTTAAGAAGTCGAGTGGAGAATCGGAAGGAGTTATAAAGAATTGAGACGACTGCCCGCCGAAACTATCAGTTGGAGTTGGTATTCTGGTGTACACCTCCAGAGGTCTCTGAAACTGTTGGAATCCAAACTGAACGCCTGCCGGAACTAGAGGACCTGCATACTGGCCACCAAAATGTGGCTGTTGGAGAAGTGAAACAGGCGCAGCGTGAGGATAGACAAACGATGGGGCGACTGACGAAGGGGGTGTTGCCTGACTTTGAAACACTCCGGGTTCTTGCCGAAACGACTGAGGAACAAGTGCATTGCTGTCTAAGGTTTGGATGTTGGGATTAGCCAAAGCAGCCAACAATAAAGGATCCATCGCAGCGTCATTTTGGCTGAAGTACAATGGTACATTAATGCCCAACTTGCGGATTAGCCGTCGGATCAAACCAAATCCTGGAATCTGACGAAGACCTGGGGCGCATACCTGCTGTACCTCCTCCAAGTATTCTGCAAGAGGGACTTGCCTCTCTTGCATTGTTGCGTTCACTTCCGTCGCAGAGATCGAGGAACTTTTCGCCTCGGGAACGAGAATGTGGAGTTGTTCTGGGAATGAAGTTGGAATGGGATTTAAAAAAAATCAATAATATTTATAATGTTAAATTATTAGATGCAGGTTTTCTAGAATCACAATTTAATTTAAAGAAAAGGTTGGGATACAACGCTTTCCAAAAGATATGTCCAATTCGTTCTAGGTCTCTTTTCCTAATTGAAGAAGTGCACCTAATAATATTTTAAGATTTTTTATTTCAAAGTAAATGACGAATAATTTCATTCAAAATTTGGTTGGCAAAAACTTGAAACGTTCTGTTCACTACCGCAAAATTAAATAAGATTAAGGTTTCTTTTATTTTCACATAGTTCGTAGATTTCACTTCGTTTTTCAGTAACGTGTTTTCCTCTGATGTGCCAGGGAAATGTACATTGAAAGAGCAATAGCGTGTAAAGCTGTAATTATTCATTGAAAATGCAATAGTGAATTAGCCCGCGTCTCTGCATGAGTATTTTAAGAACAAAAGTCTGATTCCTAAGCGTATGCACTGTATTTATAACTTTGATGCGTTAGAACCAAGCATAAAATCGATATTTTATTTACGTCTTCGAAATAGTAAAAATTCATATTGTACGTACTTAATTTGGTCGACCCAAAGTTTACCCGAGTGACCTCTATTAGGCGCAAGAGAATTTTTTGCGAGTAGTTATTTGTTAAATTGACGCGGTCAGTCTCTTTTCAGTATTCATCAGCGAATCCGTTCAACACTCGCTACATCATGAGTAGGACGACCACGAACCACGCAGCGAAAACTTACGACCTTGCGACGGCCTGACTGCCTGACGGTCGTAGCAGTGCACAACTCACGTGATCGTATGAGGCCGATGTTGACGCAGGAGAGCAGCACGAGCAGGTCTTCCTCAGCCTGCAGGACGTTGAAGCTGATTGCCCCCAAAACGGACCCCAGCTCTAGCACACGGAAAAAGGCACATCTTAAGTAATCGCTCAAATAAAAAATATTTTAGGAACCTCGTAATACATTTTGATTGTAAAATCAAATCCACATTGTAGCCAAATTAGGCATTAGGCACAATCCACGATCTCGTACACTCAACAGAAGCAGAGTTACAAATTATTTTTTTACAGTACAATATTCAAAGAGATTTGGACGTCAAAAACTGAGTTAAAAACTGAATGTGTTAAAATTAACGTGAGAATAAAATTTGGAGACAAAGTCTTCTGTTGAACAGAGTCCATAAAACAAACCCGTTGATCACACCAGGATACCTCAAATGAAATTTCAAATGAACAAAATGTGCTATATGACAACAAGCCTAATGATAAGTCCGAGAATAAAGAGAGTTTGACATTTTAAGTTAAAAAATTCTGGTTTTAAATCTTTCCCCCCTTCCTAAATGTTAAAAAAACATTCACTGGTCAATTTTTTTAATTTATACTACACTAAGTTGTTATAATGCTGTAAATCACGGCATAACAATTCTGTTCATCGTTTCGGCCCAAAAGGTTGCCATCATCTGCGACATTAAATTTTTCAAGATTAATGAACATGTTATTTCAGAGTAAAATGAAACTCTAACATTCGTTCTACTACACAATATAAACATGGATCACTCGACAATCATGGACATTTATAAATATCGGTCCCAACAACTATTGCTTGAACAAGTGTGCTGCATTCAATTTCCACTGGTATTGATCATCGCAAGAAATTTCCAAAATGACACAGCTTGATTAAGTTGAAACATTGCCCAGATGTATATTGAAATACTTTTGTATATTGTTTTAATGCAAATTAGGCTAATTACAACAGCTAATTTTAACTGAGGAATAACATGACGGCTAAATTCTATTGAAAACTATTGATTAGGGTTTCAGCAAGTGGTACACACATGCATCGGTGTTTAGGAAAGGGGGCTTCTAAGCTGATCGGAATGTACTTACGCTGCTTTCCCCGCTCTGCATGAGCATTTATTGTACATCCCAAGTGAGATGCATTACTGTCATAGTGAAATTTGGTATAGTGTAATTGAGATATTTTGGACCGACCTCCATACGGCAATGAGGACATTTCGATGGCCGCTGGAGAGCTGAAGGAGAATGGCTTCATTCTGTACGTCCCTGACGCATTCTGGTGAATATTTCTTCTGAAATACAATTTTTTCAATTTAGCAAATCCTTACAGTATACAATCGTACTTTACGAATTCAAATTCAAATGTTAGCTTTGGAATATTTTAGAGTCTACAACCAAATATGATTGATCTTATTTGCTCTGATGATTAGTGTCATGAACTGAAGTGTAACTTTGACGTGCTTAGCTTCATCGAAAGCTGGCTATAATATAGATGACTCAACTGAAGACATGGTTCAAATGGAAAACTATCATGGCCACCATTCACCACGCAATAATAATAAGCGCGGTGGAGGCATCAGTACGTACATATCTAAACACACCGACTCGAGACTCGTAGCAAGTGCAACTATTAATCGAGATCATATAGAGTCACTATTCATAGAACTGACTAAAATGGTAAACGGATTATGCTTGGAACAGTATAAAGGCCTTTAACAGCTTGTCCTGTATCTTTCCTGGATGAGCTCAACCGTATTATGTCGCAGTTGAATAGGTCTTTATCTGCTGAAACATGAAAGCTGTCAACCAATCTCAAATATCCGAAATGGTTTTCAATCTAAATCATTCCTTCCGATAATCAGAAAGCCTACATGGATTTCCTTAGAATCTGCTACGCTGCTCGCCAAATCTTTATGACAGATCCAACTGATTATCTTACTACAATAATTACTCCCGACTAATCAGATCATTTTCTAATTTTTCTTATTAAGAAAAATGTCCTTGTCTCTTGCACCAAGCCACAGGCTGAAACTTACTCATATCGTAACGTACACGAATCGAATTTGCGAGAAATGCGCACCGTTCTAGAAGTTAACTAATGCCCCAACATTCCACATTAGAGAAATGTGTAACAGATTCAAGAACTATCAAGAACTATATGACAAACCAGATAAGGACATTGAAAAAAACTACTCTACACTCAAATTTACTCAATTTAAAACTGACGTTTAAAAACTTGGTGCCTGCATAATTCATGTTATAAATCAAATAATTCTGCTAAGAAAACGATTTTGAGTCTATTTTTAAAGATACTGTAAAATACCACGAGAAGAAAGATATTGCTAATCTTTTTAAGAATTTCTTCGTAATTAAACGTAGGGAAAAATATAGCTGATAGTATTCCAAGTGAACCTACTGATCACTTGGAATATTTGGATCATGTTCGTGAACTCAACACTTTTTTTCTTTACGCCTACCAACTCTTCCGATGTACGCATAAACAACCTGAAAAATAAATCGAGTAGATTACAAACGTTTTCGACTAAAATACTGAAAGTTAAAGCTGATATTTTAGCCCGTCACATATCCAATATTATTAACCAGTCTCTCTTCCTAGACACTTTCCCAACTCCCTCCAAGTTGCTAGAGTACCACCTATTTTTTAAAGTGGTGAAAAAACCTGCGTGAACAATTATAGACCTATTTCTGTGCTACCAATTATTAGGAAAACATTTGAGAAAATTGTGTATAAAAAGTGCATTCATATTTTGAACAAAAAAAATTTCTCTTTGATGAATTATTTGGTTTTCGCTAATCATTTGCATCGCCTCTATTCTAACATAGATGAAGGAAAGTTTGTTTTCCCCGTATTTCTTGGCTTTCGAAAAGCATTCAATTGTGTAGACAATAACATATTCCTCTCGAAGCTACACTATTATGGCATTCGAGGGGTTGCTCGTAATTGGTTCAGATCATACCTATAAAATTGGAAGCAATACGTTGTCATTGATGATGAAAAATCGGATCTACAAACAATTAGGCATGGAGTTCCACAAGGATCTGTCCTTGGGCCTCTCATATTATTAATTTTTTTACCACATTATTAAATCTACATAATTTTTTAAATTCACACTTTTTGCCAATGACAGCACACTTTCTACGTTCCTTCCAAACTAAAATCCCGCTCTAATTTCGAAGAGTATACCTAACGAATTCCATAGGGTTTCCTTGTGGCTTAAAGCAAATAAAATAAGGCACAATATCGATAAAACAAAATATATAACATTCTCATACAAGAAAAATATATCTCTTCCACGCATTAAAATTGGCGAAGGTAAAATCGAAGTAACCAAAATCGAAGTAAGTTCCAGGGTATCATAATAGATTAACATCTAACCTTCAAAAGCACATCGTTCATATTAGTACTAAGTCATCAAAATCCGTCGGAATCCTTCATAAAATGAAAATTTACTGCTTGAAAAAGCTCTGCAAAAACTTTCCCGAACGCTCATTTCACCATACTTACAATACGGTATAGAACCATGGCACGGAATTGATAAAAATAAAACCACTATATATTTATTTTCTAAAAAAAAGCAGAGCTTTAAAGAAACTAGAATATAATGCTCACACAAATTATTAATTCAAAGTTTACAAATAGTTGAACTTTCGGATCTCTATAAACTCTTCATATGTAATTTCATGTTTAAAACATTGACCAATGATGGCGACAAAAATCTCAAACAATTATTAACTGCACAAACTGGTCATCACGACCATTAAACCCGTAATAGAAGTAACTTCATGCTTCCTTTTATTCAAAAGCTCTGTCACAGTCCAGTATCGTATTCGTTGGAACTAAAACTTGGAACTCAATCCCTATTGAGATCCGTGAAAGTAATTCTCGCAAAGTATTCAAAATAAATCTTGAATCTCATTTCTTATTGGAATATTAATCATGTATGATAATCAAGTAAAATCTTTACTCCTAAATGACTTATCCTGATTGGCTAATTTGCCATGGTTAATCTCATGATCTTCAGTCTGTTATTAAATCGTTTCTAGAATACACTGCTAACATCTAGCCCATATACGTTATTTTGTAAAATGAAGCATCGAATAACGAGTTAACTAATTCATTGATCAGTCTAATGCGTAACTAGGTTAAGTGAATTAGGTTAAACATTATTTTACACCTTAGAATAGCGTTAGTAGTAGGATGCCTTAGAAGTCGCTGAACTTATACGGGCCCGCAGGTAGCTATACTCAAATTTGACCATTGCACTAGACTTCAGAAATAATCTACTTCTGTATCGCTTGTGGTAAATAAACTGTTTTAATTGTTAAAATTAAAAAATTTCCCAGTCATGAGCCATTAGTGTGTTGTAATTGAGAATCAAGAAATGCCAAGCGGTGTAATTTTTTTTGGAATATGCTAGAAGGGGAGATGTCGGTATTTTAGCACCATTATAATAATTGGATCTATTAAATGTGTGTTGCTATTGCACTCAGAGGCGTTCATGATCTCAAGGCAACCTAGATATCAACGTATCAACATTACTGGGGCTGTCATTTAACGAAAAGTATTCTCTTTCAGTGATTTTTAAATTAAATGTTTTTTCTTATAAATGAGATTTCTTTCTCTTTACAGTAACATCAATTCTACTAACTCATGTGTATTAATTAGCAGACTGTTCTAAAAGCATTTTACTTTATTTTGAATGCATAGTGTATTTTCGCGAAGAAAAGTGCATCGGTTGCATCATGAGGTATTATAATTCGATTTAAAAGGAACCAAAATAGCTGCAATGGAAGCTTTAATTTTACTACCATTAGTCAGTTAGTACGGCCAAGTGATGCATAATTTGAATTAAAGTTATGCAGAGAAAGGAAATTGCACCTTAACTTGAGGGGGTGTGTAATTCAAAAATCACACCAAAATTAAGTGTAGCATCAGAAAAAAACGCAGCAGAAGTTCAGATTTAAGTGATTTAGAGTCCTGACTGTTTCTGAGCATAACAATTATGTATAACAAAGAACATGAACAACTTTTAATGCCGTGATTGGGGTGGTAAAATGGGTATTATTGGTTTCATAATTTTTATCTGTTTTACTGACGCTAGAGGCTCATAGCTAATAGTATGAAGGTAAAAAATAAGCTTGACACGATTAATGAAACAAAAACTTTTGTGCTCATGTAACATCAAAAATGAAGATAGCTTTTTCAAGTTGAAGCGAGAATTGTTTCGTGAAGTTGTTTTGAACTTTCAGGTCCGAACATCATTCCAAGCTTTTAATTTGTTAAAGTGTGTGTTCATTTTTAAGTGAGTTTTTCAAGTTCGTTTTCTACGTTAGGAAGAATTTAAAAAGTTTAAAACGTTTTCGAAGAATCGTACTTTAAAACTCGAAATTTGGAGTCATTGCGTATCTATAATAATCATAAAGGTGTTCAGTTTACAGGGAGTGACTGGAGACAGAAAGATCAACCAAGCCAAGAGCAAGCAACGAATGAGCTGTGTGTTGTTGTGTATTGCAGCAAGGGAGCGTGCGGGGCTCTCTCGACTTACTCGCTCACGTAGTCGTAGAAGTACGTTCCGTTGGGGAAAAATGTCAACTTCTTGCAGCCGTAATTTGCACCAGACGTGAGCAGGAAAGAGAAGCCTCCTTCAGTTGCTTGCATCTGCGACGAGAAAAGAAATTATGTCTTTTATTTTGAGTACTTTCCTAGGATAACTCCTATTACTATTTTAACTGAATTTATAATCATTGAAAATTTGTATAAAACATTTAATGAACATCAGTGTACCTGATTTTGCTTGTCTTGAAATTGCGAGATATACTCCAGACGACTGCTTGCAAATCAAATTGCTGAAAAAATTCGGGTGAACTTAATGGTAAATTTTTTTTGTTAAAGACCATGTTTCACAATCAATGATCAAGATAGAAAACCGTTTCGATGGAGGAAAGTTCACACTTTAGACATGATAGGATTTGAATTTATGTAGTTTCATAAGGAAAAAACTCCCAAAATATATGTAAAACAGAAAATAAGTTTGCTCGCATTATGAAATATCTATTGCACAGCCAACTCATAAGAAATGCGCTAAAAGGAAAAATCTAAAAGCATTCTTGAATTAAAAGAAATGAAGATGCACTTCATTTATATTTCAGTTTGGGACACCTTAAAATTCAGTCAAAAAATTACGTTTACTAATTCAAATTTGGAGTTTGTTCCATCTCTACATAACAGAAAGTTTTACAAAATTGTTCAATTATTATGTTATTTATTGTTAGCTTCTAACATTAGAAATTAATGCTTTCAATCAGAGTTTTCAGTTAGTTCGAATGAAATTGAAGATGAGCTTGTCCCGGATCGGGATCAACATTGAAAAAAATTATTGAAAATTGTGAAACCTTTTTAAGCAACATTTCTTACCTTCGAAATGAAGGCCTGGTCAAAAGCCTGCGTTGTCTGATAAGTATTGCAAAAGGCGATCTGAGGCCCTTGTGCGTGCACTCCCAGCAGGAGGCACAGGCCCGCCAAGGTCGTGAGGAACAGTTTCATTCCAGAGCGAGTGTGTGTGTCCGTTTCTGATATCTACTCTATTTCATCTGTGATGTAAAGACAGGGCGCTTTAAACAAAGTCACAAATCTCGGAAAATTACCTAGTGCTCCTGACAGGAATGGAGTTATAAAAAGGCTAGTAAAGAATTCTGTCTAAATCAATTTATTATAGTGGGTGAAAATAACAGTCCTTCCAAACATCGCAAAGTAGCCAAGGTCTGTACCTAAATGTTAACGTCGTTGTACCAGTGACACTGATTTAGTCCTTACTGTACTATACTATCAATCAAATGACAATTAATTCAATTATAAATGATTTCACTAGGTGTACAGCGACTCAAGGTTAAGAATGCTTTGAGAATCTTTGTTCAAATCGGCAAGCTCAAACACTGGCTTCACCGTTTATCAAAACTATGATGTTAAGAGGTCGACAAAAATCAGAAAACAAATTACGTTTGAAATTGTACACATTTTTTCTCCCAGTTCGGCCACCAATAATGCCAAGTAAATTTATTCTTGAGGTTTTGAAACGCCGTGCACGATCTGCACACCAACCGGTGTGTCCCGAGGCAATGAACTGGAGAAAATTCCTCTACGCTTCTCGAAGTGGTGAGCGTGTCTGAGATAAACGTACGAGTTAAGGTTGCCTCCTGGCGTCCATGTTAACGCGCTCTGGGACTGGAAAACCATGTACCTTGAAATTTAATATGTATCAGATCCGCTGGACTCTTGTTAAAGTGCTGGTCTATGAAAACAACGGTTTCGGGTTCCCCTACCGATAATGGTGCTCCGGCTGCTCAGCACGAACTATTGCGACGTATTTTTGTTGCAGCCATCATGAAAGTTACTTCTCACTATCAAGTTCCGCCAAGACAAATTTCTAATTTTGCTTATGTAGATGAAATAACAATGAAGTTTTTGCTTATATATTTATATTTTCATTGAAATTTTCAACTTGAGTTCGTGTAGTGTACAGTCGCTCTTCATTTCACTTACTATAAAAATGTATTCAAATTTTTGAAATGTCTGCGTCCTCTTCCTTTTTGCGAACCCAAGCAATGCATCTGTGTTTTGCTAGTTTAATTGGACGAGTTGACTCAAGGTGACGAAATGACGATACTAGTATTCCACACCGTTTTGAGACGAAAAATTGAATCAAATAATATCACGCGGTTGCAAAATGAAGTATTGCGTAAATAGAGATTAACCCATTTAAGCTCAAATTTTCACTCATATTTCTGTCATTGTACCCATCGTCATCAGACTGGTTCTGGTATCAGATTGTAACTGAAATCAGAACCGTGAACAGGCAACGCACTTCGAAAAACACATTAGGGTGCAAATTCGACAGAAAACAAAATACGCTAAGGTCAATTTCAAAAGAAGATTATTTATTTACGTCCTCTTTGATATTTTACGATTTACCTTCGAAGAGATATGATCGCATTTTGCAAAAAAGATGACTTGTCGGAGGTGTGTTTTCAGGCTTTTAGTACAACATTGAATTGCATCATACACCAACTCTGGGCGTGTGAGGTCTATATTTTCTTTTGAAATGTGACTTAGGAGTTATTTTCGTATGAAACTATCGAAATTATTTTATGAACAGACATCGATGGAAAACTCTAAACGATTTCTTTCAAGGCACAGGATGATTCTGTATAAGCCGAAGTGAAGATCAAAATGATGTCCTAAATTCTGCACAAGGAGTCCATCAGATTCATACGACCTATTTTAATGCACGAGAACATTAGCAACTGATGTACTCACTGCAGCTAACTGTGCTATCTATAGGACTGGGCACTGAACCCTTAAGAGTTTCTTCAAGGCGTAATAAAATCCAATAAACTCTGTACGAGGTGCTCTCTTGCAGTGAAATTTGAAACTTTCTTAACAAATGCGCCTTTTTTTAGCGACTGAACGTGAACAGTAAGACAATGTACGAAACTCAGCTTTAAAGTGAGGGAAAATAAGAAATTGTGAAGGACAGCCTGAGCATTTTAATTTTTAATGCTTATTGGTAAACGAGGCTCGTTTACGTCTACAGTGTTACGATCGAGCTGTTCTCACACATTCAGGTTCTCAATAAAACTTTCACGTGTGTCGGCTATCGTCGTTAAATTGAAAAATGTATGCTATTTCAAATGGCAAATGGAAAGATAAGGGATATGACACAACAAGTAAACAGTGAAGTTAATTTTCAACAGACTACTCCAAATTATTCGTATAAAATGCGAGTGAAATATTCGTGGCAGAAGTATGCACAGAATTAAGGATGTCCCGTCAACGACCACGTGCATTCAATACACCTTCATCATCATCAAGATAGCTCAGCCTCAACTCGACGCTTGCTTGTGTTTCTGTTGCATAAATTTGGGTGTTGGTATAAGGATACAGCGGAGTTCAATTTAGCTTCAGGTGGTGTACTTATTAACATGTACCGCTAAGTGATGTTGAGAAAGGGCTTGCTTTGTTCATCTAAGAATGCACTGTGTGCATAAGTGTGCAGAAAAGACGTTTCTGTAGATCTACAGAAAAATCCCAATGCATCTACATATCACCTCAATGAATGAAAGTGATTGTGGCTTCATTAATAGTGGACAAGCTTACGTAGCAGAAGTTGAAATACTGTAGTTCTGTCACAGCGTATTTGAACGTCAGTAAATAATCATCCCTTGAACCTGTTTTTTTAAGTTTGAAATCAGTAAACAAAGACACCGAGCAGCGTCATTACGTAGGTGGACGTAAAATTTGGTACATGAACCATCACACCTTCTGCAGGAAACTGAGACCAAGACCAAGGATAGTTAATTTAAACTTACAAAATGCATTATGTTTCTTACAACTGTGATAAATTCACATCTCTGCACAATGATTTTGCAGAAGATTACGTTGAACTTTGCAATTGTGACTTTTAAATTTTATCATATTTTTCGAAACAGTTGAGCTCTTTTTATAGATGATTTTAGCAGGCATTTCCTCGCGGGGATGACATGCAAATGACTCCATCAACTTTATCTGCATAACTCCGAATAATGGTGAGCTCTGCTTATTAAAACCCAAGAAAATTTAAATTGTACAGTAGTTAATTATTCAGTTCAGTTAAAATCGGGCTGAAAGATAGTGAGGATGTCATCCTATTGCAATGGAGGCTCCTCGATCGTTCTGGTGAGGAACACTTCACGAGTTAAAAAAGTTTGATTTCTCAAAACCGATGAAGGACTCCAATAGATTCGATTCATCGAACTATATGCTAGTAGAGTGAAATGTTATCAATAAAAACACTTGTGCAGTTGCAAAACCATGACATGGAGAAATCATGATGATGTGAGACCTCGTGGGAAAAGTTTTTCAACACATCGAGGGTCCTCATGCCGCGCTGCTAAGACCATCGTTCTCTCCATTCCAAAAAGATCAAAGATAAAACTAACGCATAACAGCCTTCCTCATCACACGGCTCTCGATTGCTGCTGCCACGAATTAGGATTGAAAATTAATTCTATAAAAATGTTCAGTTGTAATACTTAGGAGACTAGAAACACGGTAGAGAGCATCATAGGCACGAGTGAATTTCTTCATTGTTATCTTTTCAGCACGCACTCTACGTATTTCACTGCGTTGTCTGCCGTTCCAGCGAGAGTACAAGTAGGCGCTAAGGAACTGGCTGGGCGGAGACAGGTGCGAGAGTGGAGGCTCACGCTGGGTGCCCCTGCCTTTATTGCGGCTGGCACGACACACGGCGCCGCTCTAGTGCGCGCATATGGGGCGTGAGGGAGCCGTACAGCTCGCCTTCCTCCTCCCCCTCCTCCTGCTGGGGTACAGGGCCCAGCTGAGGTCCTTCACCTGTGGGTCTCCATACAAAGTTGGGACTGTGTTCCTGTGTTGGAAGATGATAGTCATTTATCAATGTTGATGGTTTAGACGTCTCACTGGAAATTAAAATTCTAAATTTATTTCGGCTGCGACGACTTGAAACTTTAAATGGTTCTACCGACCACTTGGTAACTACTTCCATCGAAAAAAAAAAATTTATTCTTAACATGGTGGAGAATTTAGGGAACTTCACATACACGAAATAAATTCCTATACAGAGGTACCTGTTCAGTGCACCCCTGCAGATAAATATTGAACATTTGAAATTAAATAGAAAGTTTTCAAAAAAAGAAACGAGACTTTGTGCCTGGATAAGTTGCGTAAATGATTTCATGCGGACATCTGGCTTGAGGAGACTGCAACGTGAATTAAGCGTCGAGCATCTCCGCTCTAATGATTCTGTTCCTCGGCACTAGATAAAGTGGGGGTAGTGCCGGTCGCTTCCACATTTCTTCGAAATTTACAGACTAAGCATCATAACCTGACAAAAGCGAAGAATACGTCTGAGACCCTCATCTTTTCACTTTAATTTAGCGCTTCGACCACGACGTGAGACGCCGATGGTCTCGAGGGATTTTTAAAATGCTGGAGACCGACCAGGAGTCACGAACTCAATTTTCATAAATACTCAATCAAAACTAAATAGAGACACCTTCTAGGCAATTGACAGGCAAGTGACAAATAGAGCAATTTTCCAAATTGCTCTCAACGATTGACTTTCAATTTGAGTTCAAAATTAAACTTCAGTTTTACCCACCGCGGTCAAAGTTCACGTTAAAGAACAGGCAAAGGAATTTATTTGACATTTACTAAATATTTCAATTAAATAATGATCCCTGTCGAAAATTTATCAACTTATTCATGTACTGTTTTTCTCTGGATATACATGGTATATCACAGCTGCCTGTCTCATAGGACTCGCATAGCTGTTGGTCTCCATGTCGAATCGTGGGCACGTAAATGAGTTTAAGGATCACTGTAAGAATATATGGTGAAAATTGTTGGTCGGAATTGCTGGATGGAGTCAATGAATAAGCTGAAGTTGTTTTGATAATTAATAAGTGTCGCGAAATAGAAGTAATAAAATGTGTAAGCGTGGTGATACACAGTCGGGGTAACTGATCGCTAAAGGGAAAGAACTGGGGAGAAATAACTGTTTTGGAATAGTCTTGTCCTGAAAGTACGCTAAATTACTTGCCTCAATAAACATTAGGAGCATTGGTTAATTTTAATTCTATAACATGTTCATGTAGTCTCTAACAAGCTGAAGCTGCGGAAATGCATTACTGTTGAAGTTGGCCTCAGAACTACACCTCAATGAATGTAAGGACTATATAACAGCTGCTCAAAACTCGTGATGATAAAGGTGCTCGTAAATAGTTGCTTAATAATTAGTTTGTCAACCGTGTGTGATTTCATCTTGTTCAGTATTCTTCCTAGGTAATTTACCGGCCATTTCTCTCCAGCTATGAAGGGATAAGAGATGTATCCGCGACCTACCACTCAGAACATCTGCTGTAAATCAGGGATTAAAGCTTCAGCCCCCGGCGATTTCGGCATGCATGGGCACATCGAGGTAGGGAATAAAGAAACTCTGCGTAGAGGATGGAAAGCAACAACATATCGATATAGAAATGCTTCTAAAACAAGATAACCTCGATGAAATATTATGAAGTTATATTTTATTAAAATTTTATTAGACGATGAAAAATATCAGATGCCGGTTTTCCAACAGGTTACTCGGTATTTGGTAACGCAAGTTATTCTATTGCAAAAGCTACGTCATTTGATGTCTTATATCCAAATCATCAAACTAGTGCTTTATTCAAATAAAATTTGAGCATACTGCAACAATTTAAGCACACGTCAGTCACAGAAATTAAAATTGAACACCCGCTGGCAACAACTCTGCTGAGTTGTCAGATGCTCGTGCAGAGTTCCGATTTCATTTGAAAAAAGCTAAAGCTTCAGGCTTTAGCTTTTTATTCATACGAATGAATTCCGAGTTTAGCCAGAAAAAATAGCACGTAGCAAAACCAAGTTGCCAGATGGACTTACCGCTGACAGTACCGCTACCAGAAGGTGAGTACCTCGAAATTCCGCGACTCAACTTCACAACAACTCGCCCAGGCGTACCGTAACTCACCAGAAGGTGCGACTGCCTCACCTCCTGGTGAGGTGCGGTTAGCTAGTGGCACTCGTACGCTCAAAATGATTTTTTGCTCTGGCTTTGTCGAGTATTTTGGTGCGTATGCTTGCAGAATTTATTCACAAAAGACGACTTTATGCACATAGAAATAAGGAGCACCAATGCACTCACACCCACGGTGTGCATTTACACCAAATCTCGCTGGTTAAGCGACGATATTGTAAAAAATAGTTCGCTCATGAAGTATCGAAAAATGTTTACAGTTCATTTTCCTTTAAATTTTCAGTGAGAAAAGATAACGAATTAATGAGCGCTGCTGGGAATTTTAGTCGAAAAAGAGCGAAACCACTTGAATTGTTCATGCTAATCATGCTTATTCTCCTCATTACAGTGCTCATCATGTTTATTCTCCTTCTCATTACAGTGCTTATCATTCCTATGCTCATTTCGCTTCTGTTACAATCTGCACTTAAAACTCAGTCGACACAAGAGAAGGAACACATTTAAATAGTTTGGACTATGTAGACTCAGTCATTTCGAACCTTTTGGCTACACAACACTGCTTAAAGTAAAAAGCTGCGATAGTGTTATTGATCGCCATAATTGGCGCTGAGAGCTCTCCACCCAGCCTTCGCCCGTACAGGGATCCCCAGACGTGAAGTTCAACTACTCCCACCATAAGAGAGATCTTTATGAGGTTTTGTAGGACCAACATTGTCACATGGCTGATGTATTTATTCACTGACATATTTCAGCAAAGGAGGACGTATTTCAACAATTGAAAATTGTCTGCACGAATCTAACTTGGCATCAAACTGTGGTGAAACGTTAAAATTAAAGATAGTGATGGAGAGTTAGCGAACGAATAAGGCAAATTTTAGGTACCCAAAGTGTACAGTAGTGTTAAATTTATGCCTGCCTCAAGAAACATTTTGAGCTTATTTTTGACTAAGTTTTCGAAACGACGTTGTAGTAATCAATCTATCCATGTCCGTATATCTCATAATACTCCAGACAGCAACCTTCGCAAACTATTATGTGTCTTTGGTGTTATTTACAAGTGTCACCAATATCGAAAGTTTTGTTCAATGATCATTCTCAGAAAATGGAGCGCACTTTATCACTGTTAATCAGAATTGCTGTTCTGAGAATGCTCTAGATTTTACCTCGATGCAAAAATGCGCGGGTTTCGTATTCCCTTTCACCTAATTCCTGCTTGTGAAAATTGTATCATTGTACTTATCACGAGCACAATGGGTGCGCTATATTATCACTCCTCTGTTATTTTTGATAACCATTAATATAACTGCTTCCTTTGCATGATCTTGCATTAGTGGACCTGACCAGACCACTCACGGGTTGTCCAATTTACTCATAAAACTCTGATTGTCTTTTTAGTTTGTACGCTGAATGTGTGCTTGATTGTCTGCGCTTGCAGTCTGCTTTCAGCAATAAAATGGAGCAGAATTCAGCACCCTGCTTTCAGTTATAAGATATACAGCACGACTTCCGTTTTTACGCAGATATAATAAAAATCTTACGCTAGTACGTTGGAAGAAATTTGAGCATTTCTTGTTCCAACTAAAATTAATCCCACATGTTGTATAGCGGAGACTGTCTTCAACAAGTGTCCATTTTATGTATGATAATTTTTGTTAACTTCAAAGTACCCTTTATGGAGAAATATTTCTAATAAATGCCGAACTAATTTTTCATCACAAAAAAGCAAGCTCATCAACCATTTCTAGATGTAAAAGTAAATTTGACAGGGTGTTTAAAAAAATACGAACCCATTGTTTGAACGATAGTAACTTGCTAGTTGTTAACTAATCATTCGATTTAAACGTTCGTTTTTTATTAGATGCAGAATTTTGTTTTTGACACAAAAATAAGACAATTGTTTTAGTTGTGTAAAACTCTGGGTTTAGCTACTTAAAACGTGCGAGGGAATTCAAAGCATTTTTGCAGCAAATAATCCCACATGATAATAAAACTTAACTTATTTGGGATCATGAATACAAACCGAATTATCGTGCGAAACCAGTTCTACGATTGCTTCCTTATTAAAATGTTCAAGAGATAATCCAAAAATGCAGCTCACAACTGAACAAAAAATTTTATTTTTTTTTTATTGTATTTTTATCATATTTTACAGGAAAGATCTGAAGAAAACTTCCCTGAAACACATTTTCCTCTGAGAACATCATCTGTAGCTTTGTTATAATATTCTCAAATAAAGGCAATGTTCTGAGCTAAAATAACGGCAACAGTGAAAGATTCGGAAACTGCGCGGACAAGAGATAACATTAATGCAGTCTCATAAATTATTCAAGAAGATCCGATTGTCTCCTGCAGAAGAAAATCTTCGGGGTTGACCATGGTTTCTTTTTATCGCATTATGAAAAAAAAATCCGCATTTACAGCTGTATAAAACAAGGATCCAAATACCACAACTTACTGATACAGACTTCCATCGATGGCTAGCTTCCTTTAATTGGGTCCTCAGCAAAGGTGAAGAGTTTTTCCGACAATTGGTTGTAACCGATTAGGCAGCTTCCTTTAAATGGAAAAATCTACACTACAATTTTTTCACTTCAAATTAATCCAAGTCAAGTTCAAATTAATCCAAGTCAAGTTCAAATTAATCCAAATCAAGTTCAAATTAATCCAAGTCAAGTTCAAATTAATCCAAGTCAAGTTCAAATTAATCCAAGTCAAGTTCAAATTAATCCAAGTCAAGTTCAAATTAATCCAAGTTTAGTTCAAATTAATTCAAGTCAAGTTCAAATTAATCCAAGTCAAGTTCAAATAAATCCAAGTCAAGTTCAAATTTATCCAAGTCTAGTTCAAATTAATCCAAGTCAAGTTCAAATTAATCCTAGTCAAGTTCAAATTAATCCAAGTCAAGTTCAAATAAATCCAAGTCAAGTTCAAACTTATCCAAGTCAAGTTCAAATTAATCCAAGTCAAGTTCAAATAAATCCAAGTCAAGTTCAAATAAATCCAAGTCAAGTTCAAACTTATCCAAGTCAAGTTCAAATTAATCCAAGTCAAGTTCAAATTAATCCAAGTCAAGTTCAAATTTATCCAAGTCAAGTTCAAATTAATCCAAGTCAAGTTCAAATTAATCCAAGCCAAGTTCAAATAAGTCCAAGTCAAGTTCAAATCAATCCAACCCTAAGTTGAGTTAAAATTTCACATAATCATTTGTTAATTTGAGCTTTTTTGTGTTAAATATGTCTCTATTGGATGTAATAAGCATGATAAACGCTTTTCCTTTCAGCAAGGAATACATGAAATTCATGCAATATAAAAACAAGCTGTCGTAAAATGTGGTAAGTATCCATCATCAGGAGGCAGAGTGTGATTCAGATCTTTGAGCAGAGTATCAGATAGAAATCAATTATAAAAACTTCGTATCATACTACAAATTATAGTTGTTTTACACTTTTACATTAATGACAGTAAGCATCCATTCAAATATTTATGTTCAAAGGCAATTTTATGTTACACAAACAGTTACACATAGTAGTATCGAGGATTTATTTACACACATTTAAAGATTTATATGAGTAAAATTCCACTTTATCACACATATAAAATCATTTATGCATGCAACTACAAAACACTAAGCATTTGTCATTAGGCATTCGTAAACAGCTGAACTCTTTGTATTAACCAAGTCGAGAAAATGACACCAGGGAAGAAGATGGTGTGCTACTATGCACTGGGGGAAAACGGTAGTGAAGTAGTACGCAGAGACACACGACGTCACTAGGTGCAAAATGCGAGCTAATAAACAATTTAAGTTTGACATCATATAAACTAAATTTGCATTGGTAATAGCTCACAAAATCAATAACTAAACTCGACTAAGCAGCTAGGGAAAACGTATGCACGAATGGCGAGAATTTCGATTGAATTTTTTCAAACTTTCGAAAACGGAGGCACGCTGTGTCTATTTACGCTGACACAGAAAATAATCTGAGAATGGGAGTAATAGTCTTCAATCTGTCAGAGTGATGCTCGTACATATAAGAGCGAGTTTTGACGCTCAATAACAAATATTTACACTGTAGTCAGTACGCAACACATACGGAATAGAATATATGATAAAAGTTTAAGGTATTGTATGTTAGTATTGGTGGATGATGCTGTATGTCAAAATAATATCTCATCTAAAGAAACTGCCCCTAAAACTTGAACAAGCGAAGGACATAATGAGGCAGGCAGAGTGGTCTGGCCGACACAGCGAGTGGCTCTCTATTCGTGTGGTAGGCAGTAGTTCCGTTACATTGCAGTGGACCTAATAAAACTCTGTTTCGATGATACCGTGCTGATAAATTTGACACTATTTATTACAGCTGATATTCCTACGAATTCATGTTACGCCTACCAAAATAAGCTCATCCTTTCTTCTGGGAAAATTAATCATTCTACATTTACAATTGTTAAGAATTAGAAATTTACTAAAGAGCGATTGGACCACCTTTAGATCAAATAGAAGGCTTCATTCTACCTAGCATTGATTCTACAAGACTCTAAATCCTCTGCAGCTCTATTTTTGGCTATAATTGAAGTAACCTGCTCCTCGAAGCAGTCAATGTTGAAGGTTGGAGCGATAAGCCAAGGAGGTTGCTCTCAAGCTCATCCCATAAGTTCTCAATAGGGTTCAAATTAAGAGATTGTGGTGGCCAGTCAATGTACTCAAATCTTCCTTCATTTGCAATAAACAGATCTTGAACATCTCTAGCCCTTTGGATGTGAGCATTGTCGTTGTGGAAGATTCTGTTGCCATTAGAAAAATAAAACTCCAGGGAAGGATGAACGCGGTCGAGAAGTACTTCCTAATACTCCTGGGAGTCAATTCTGTCATTACAAAAAAGAACAAATCGCGCATCCATGTTCTTTCCATCAAACACAGCACCTCCAGATGCCTGAACAGTTGGGACGATGCAAGATGAATTTATAGCTTCATGTGGCTGTCGCCATACCCTAACACATCCAGCGTTCTGAAAGAGGGTAAATCAGGACTCATCGGACCACATCGCATGCTTCCAATCCTTAACAATCTAAATTCAGAGTTCTCGATCATATGACAAACGGGTTTTCCGATTTACTACTTAAACTTGCATTATAAAAGACTAATAGCATCCTGGTGAATTTGCATTACCTAAATTCATTTTCTTTAACACTCGACGCACACTCCGTCGATAAATTGTATCATTTGCGTTGATGAACGCCGATTTTCTTCACTAATCTCTACGAAGGGAGTCTGTGTCTGTCATTCAAAATGTCAGGCCATCCTCAATTTTCTCGAGATGAACTGGGTTCGACATCTTGTTTCAAGTGTGTCATTGTTCTTTGTGCAATTCAAATGTTTGTACTGGTTACTGCACTACTGTACACATGTCCCGAGTTGAAGAAACCTAATGATAAAAATATTATTAAATGCTATGAGGTAATTTCCACGGGTCGTCATTTCTCTGATGTACGAGTTAATGAAAATTTTATATTCTATAGGCACTCAAAACCGGTATGTACTACTTGATAAACGCTTCTAGAATATTGCCATGTCCAGTTTTACTGTACATGAGTTCAGAAATCCAATAACAAATGAGTTCTGAAATAGAATGCTGCCAAATGTATCAAGTAAAAATGGAGTGGGCGGCTTTTTTGAGCCACTGAGTATATAACATAGAAAATTAGAGGTACTATGTCTAAATACTTCAGAATTTAAGATATAATTTATTTGTCAGATCTCGTTCTGCGCAATTTTGGCTGGACAGCAAAATACAACTCCTAGGATAAGGAGTTACGTTGCGGTATGCTCTCACGTTTGGGCAGTATTCAAATTAAAATAAATCTATGCTATAGAGTCAAACAAAGAGAATGCCACTCACCAATTTCCATGTCAACCTTGATTAAATATTTCAGTCATTTTTGAGTTTGACATTTTTTGCAAAATTTATCGTCGTAGTTTTTAAGGTGAGCGTTTTAAAAGTATGTCTTTGCATAAGGGAAACGAATTTCCATCTGACTTTGATTACGAGCAAAACGGTTTGGTTACAGTCACTGTAGAGTGCAACTGCCAAGAGACCAAGGGCGTCAGTTCAGAGAGAGAGGGTTTCTTACTTCTGTCACAAGCACGATACGGTGTCGGTGTGAGTCCCATCAACAATAATTTTACCCGCTTTTGAGACGTGGTTTAAGAATATCTCCAAGGTGTAAAAATAGAGTAATAGCTTTGTTGACGATCCCAGCCGAATAGGATTCCTGTGGTACGAGTACTAAGATAAATTTAAAGCCTTTCAGCTTGATGGAGTCCTCTCCAGCCTTGTGTTATTTATGGCCTATTCAAGTCAACACTGTCTCCCCTGTTACAAAAACCACCTTTCCCAGAGAGAGTAACGTAAATATATCTAGTAAACTTACCATGTTCATATTTTTTTCTCAGGCTTATAACCATGTTATCAAGTAACTCTTTTTTAATTGTATCAATTATGTTTAATAGTGCTCTGTTTCAAAACTGAAGTTTCGGGACGACATGACATCGTCGCTAACTATAGCTTCTGCATGTATGCTACCTGAAAATTAAAGTATCTCATATTAGGCTCAGTGCTACTTAATATTGAAGTTTTTACATACCAAATGATAAAGATATTCTAAAAATTCGTGAATAATGATTATAGAACTGCGTTATTTGAAAACTTTATGAACGTTTTGATTTATTTACCAAATTTGAGCTATCATCTATTGACCTGAATTAAATTATGTCGAACATTTGTCTCACAACCGAAGCTTTTGAGGGATGACAGCCTAGTTAAAATGCTATTCAAGAAGACAAAAGTTGTGGTCCTCCTCAGAAAAAATCATAAACAAAACAAGAAGAAAAACAGGCGCATGAATGATCGAGGATCACGACACGGAGAGAAAGGTCACGGCCATGTGCTGCTGCTGGGATGGATGACGAGTGAAGTGTGTAGAGTGGAGCGGCTCAGAGGGGATTGCTTCTAATTTGGTCTTCACTCCAGCAATGGAGGGCTTGGCCGCATTGGAGATTCGCTCTTGGGTAGGTCGAGAGGCTTGGTGTACGATATTGATACGTGAAGTTCGCACTCAAGTCGCAGCGCGTGCTATGCAGGATGTACCGAGCTGGAGTTAAGTGCAAGGCTATAGGTTCGCAAGCGGTGTCAAGTCGATGTGTGTTGTTCGTACCGTTGACTTGCGCTTGGCGAGTGACCGAATCACTGCATGGCTTCTCCACACTACTTTTTCAAGTTAATCCTAAGCCACGCGAGGATTCTAAAGTCGTCAGTTGTAACAAAAGTTTACCCCAGTTTTGCAAATCTACGGAAAACTGCTCAAAATTGGACACATTCATTTCGATGAATTGGCCCAAAACGTATATATTAGAACTCTGCGTAGAATCTTCACACACCACATTTATAATTTTTGTTCACTCACACACAATATGATAAAATTTCCAATGAAAATGATAGGGCGCTATTCATTTAACTTTCATTCAATTCCTTTAAAACTGGCGTCATTGTTGTTACCAGTGGTGTGATGTTATTGCTTTGCTACCAAGTCCAGGCTCAGGCTTTGACATTAGGCCTCTATCCATGACCAAGATAGAGGACTCTGACCTTAACTGGAGTACATCTTCCCATTCTCGCCGGAACGAAGCTAACCTGAATGACACAAGCAGGAACTTTTGGACCCGGGAATCTTACGGTATTGGTAAATGAGCATAATAACTCAGCAAAACACGATCTACAGGACTCAAACATTTTAAAAATTGTGGACAATGTGGGAACTTTGCCATCTACAATCTTCTGGAGCGTGAGATGTGAGGGTAGCATGAAAGTCAGAGCATTTGTGGCATTTTTTAATTTTCTGTATCGCTGTAGACAAGGAAAAAAATGGACACACAGAAATGGTGTATTTGAAAATTTTAAAATCAGGTCATTTGTTTTACAGCGTTTTGCAGTGAAACAGTTTTGTAATGTACAAGTAATCAATTTTAAAAGCAAGTATTTCTGAACGTTACCCATCATCAGTGCACTTAAAAAGTAAATCTATGCCTATAAACCGATTAAAGGTATGTGAGTGAAAACAACTTTCCGCAACACTATGGATAAAATTCTTAACAAAAAACAGTGGAAAAACAAATCGTACACTATGTCATTAGCAAACAAAACAATAACTAATTAACAACATGAGATGAATGCTAAATTGTTCAATTAGGGCTTTAATTTGGAAATAATGAGGATTATAAAATTTTGAGGCCTCGCTTATTACTAACAGCGTCTAAAATGTTGAAGTTCAGAAGTGCCAGGAGAACATTGCATTTCTCAGCGTATGAGTGTACCGAGTGTAGGATTGGCTAATAAGTTATCCGTGTGGCTTCGTCTCTCGGCAGCACGCTCAGCAACTCTGGTGTGAATTATTGATCTGCAAGTCGCACCTGTATCTGGTGATGCAGAGCGTGCACAGCTATGCTCGTATCCATGAGAGCATTGAATTTCAAAAAGAAATCAACCTTTAAAATGAAAATAGGAACTGATTTTCAATTTATTTGATATGAAGAATAATGTTGTATCCCAAATCAGGAAAGCAAACAAGCAAGAGCACACCCTCAATTCCTGTTCGATGCCTCCCCGACACTATAGGCCAAAATAAGGACAAGGGAAGGAGAGTTTAAGTCTTTAAGTTTTATGGGTTGAGCTACCTCATGCTTCTTTGATGCAAATTTATTAATTAGGGAATGAGGCAAAAAAAAGGGAGCATATTTTTTACAATAAACATCTTCATGAATTTAACTGCCTCGTGAAACCTTGCATCGTCTGAACAAATTTCAAAACAACGGCAAATCAGGATTTTATTCCCGTAATTTTGAAGGATCGAGGAGTAAAACTAAAATGATTAGTGTGTAAGTTGGTAAATGTATTTTTTTGGCTTGAAGAAAGTTTTAATATGATTTCCCCCATTAAAAACATCATCATGTAAAAAAAGTAGCTTTGCATTATTTTCCTTTTGAAGTGAAATTTATATAACAGTGCTTAGAGCTGAAGAAGTTAAGAAACAAAGATGCAGGTGATTCATGACTGCATTATAACAATGCGTCATCAACTTATCTCCGATAAATGATTGATCAAGCTCTGACTCTTATGAAAGAGCATAAATAAGTTAGAAAAGTCTGACCCAAGGACACACTCATGCTAACACAATCTATCCGCCTCTTAAGTTTGCTCATTAACCAAACAAAAAGGCCAAGAATCGAATACTCAAGCAGCATTTCAAACTGCACCCAACATAAATCAATCACAATCGATTTTTCATCAGGAAAAGCTTGCTTGAAAAATTTTGAGGATGCCATGCAGTGGGATGTTTGTGAAAAAATTCTCAAAATAAAAGGTAGACAGAAAAAAGCGGTCAGCATCAGAAAAAAATCTTAATCGCTCAAAAAACGTTAAACCATTTTGTAACTTGCCGTAGGCAGCGAAAATGGATTTATATTTTTAATATTAGTGTTCCAACACTGTTTTTCTTCAATAGCGACCGAAACCAGTAGAAAGTGATCAATTTTTATTCTTAATGATCCTAAGGGTAAAAGGAAAACCATGGATACAGTAAAATTATTACAAGATTTACTTAGCGAAGCAGCTGAATTTTCACTCATAATTATTTGCGTGGTACTCTTATTTCCATTCAGTTTATATCTAAGTTATACATTAACCTCATTTTGTCATTCGTGCAAACAACTGTTATGAGGTGACCCATTATCTGTATTAATTAGTCTATTGCACGTAATGTTCTCGTGAATGCCATTTAAAAATGAGCTTCACTTAATTCTAATTACACGTATTGTGAATGGACACCCATCCATAACCCACAAGTCTCCGCCTAACACGCATTGAAGCACAGTTGTATCTTCGAATTAATTTTCACTTATCAAGGACTCTGGTCAACGAACTCAACTCCTGATAAAATTTCATAACAAAGGTCCTGTGTCTTTATTATAGGCACAAAAACCTGCTCACAAATTATTATCAGTTGTAATAAAAGCTGTTGAATAATCCAGGCCCTTGTTTCCCAAACTGGATGGGTTGAGCGGGTGAAGTATGACTCAAAGGTCGCTGTGAGGGTAAGACATACCTGTCGCTCATCAAGCTGTTAGATGCAACACCCTGAATCTGAGCAAAAGGCAGGCCAAATGTGTTTTGCATAGTAATAACTCCGGGGTATCCCTGAATAGGATTTTGGAATTGTTGCACGCCAATCTCGGTTTGAATTTGAGGAATGAACTGCTGCCCAGAGGAATACGGTGCCTCGTTCAGGATGCCTTGCTGAGAGACATACTGAGGGTATGCAAAAGAGGGCACGGAGGGAGATCCACCACCCCAAGGTGCGCCAGTGTGTGTTTGCTGGACAAATTGGGGAGAGAGTACATGATTCGCGGGTGCAGCTAGACCAGAGTAAAGTGCACCTTCCTGGGAGGTGGCAAGCACTGGAGGAATAATACCAAGTTTAACCAGCCATTGATACAGTGAGAGCAGTCTCAATAATGTCGCAATTCGTGCCCCAGCTGCGCAAGTTTGCTGCACCTCCCTCAGGTAGCCCGCTAGAGGGTACTGTGCAGCCTGAAGCGTCTCGTTCACTTCCTTCGCAACAATCGAAGCGCTGCGGGACTCGGGGATCAGCACGTGCAGTTGCTCTGGAATTGAAATTCAGAATGTAGTAAAAAACGTTTGATTTCAAAATCTTCTTTCAGTTTTTGCTACAATTTAACCGAAAAATTTTTTATGAGCTTTGAAAATTATGTTTGGACTTCAGCAAATGAGAACAGTTAAGCTGGGGCCAGATTTTCGAACAATTTTCGATATAGTGGCGGTTCAACCAGCACAGTTAAATTTTCCAGTTCTACTTGTTTTTACTAAGTGCTGTATATATATTATAACCAAATAAATTTGGGAGAATTTACACTGCCAGCTGAGATACTACAATGACGATAATAGTTAGAAAATCCAGTTCCTAAGCAACAGAATAAGACACTTTGTAGGTGGCGGCAGTTTGCACCATGAAGCGAACTCACGAGTGCGGACGAGGCCGAAGTTGAGACAAGAGATGAGGACGAGAAGGTCTTCATCAGCTCGCAAGACGCTGAAGCTGGTCGTGCCAAGGGCTGAGCCGAGCTCTGAGAAATGAAATGTAAATTGTATTTGCTATTTCACTTTGAAAAGGGAAATTTTTTGTAAAGAAGGAAAGAGCTCTTGTTGCCGATGAGATTTAGATTACTTAAGTTCACAAAGGAATTTTTCAAGATTGACCATGCAAGAGTCCTGTTTAAAAGTCTATGACTTTCGTGTCACAATGTAAGATCAAACAAAACGAAGATAAGCCCGCTTATCCAAAAAATATAATTCATACAATTTCAGTAGTTTTTTGCAGCTGGCTAAGGTGCTCAAAAGGCTACAATATAAATCATGAATAAAACTCTACGTTGCTGTACGAAATAAGAAAACTCTGTCGGCAGGAAACGTACGTTTCAGAAAATCGTTGACTGTTGTGATACTTGCACTTCCTCAATAACTTAGTAACGTGCAATTATCCAAACTCTTCTAATTATTCTGCAGACTCGGCACTCTTACCTCCAAAAGGCAGGGATTGCAGCGTGATCGAGGCGGGATTGCTGAAGGAGAACGGCTTCATCCGGTATGATCCCGACGAGTTCACTCTGCTGTTCGAGCTGGAGCAATGGAATTTAAAAATAAACATTGCATAGGGTAACGAGTCCTAAAAAATTCTTAATCATCAACGACTAGTTAAGTTCATGTCATTTCCACACCGTTATTTCAGCAGGATAAAAGAGTCTATAAATGTTCATGTCTTCAATCAAAATATTATTAACTGAAATAGTTTATCGAGCGTTGTCAATCAACATTTTTGAAATTTTAAGTAAAAGTATATGAATATTTCCTGTATTACCTTTCACGAATGTAAGAATTTTTGAACAAACACAAAATTTCGCAATAGACTACGCTACAATTTAGTACTACGTGAACAAGCTAGACGGCAAGAAAGCGTCTGAAGTGAATTTAACAAGATTGATGGGCTTCTACATATATGCTCGTGCAACTCCTGGAAGTTTGTTATACTTCGATTAATGAAAATTACCTTCATGGCTCGTGAACCGGTTAGTTCATTGGGAAGACCTCATTGCGACTGCTACTGCTCGGTGCTGCCTGCCAACACTAGCTCCGGATAAGTCATCTTAGTGTTTGTTCTCAAGTGGGACCCATGAGTGGACTACTCGGTGTGCAAAATTTTTCCAGACTACAATTCTTAAAGTATGTAAGCGAAAGCTACTGTTATCATGGGCTCATTAGGAATGAGTATAAAATGATGAGTACAAGTTTATTTCCATGTCCCCAACTCACGGCTACCCCGTGAGTTGGTCCACTCTCACTCCACCTTTTTCTAGAACTCGCAGTCTAGCACCCGAATCCTGAGCTACGGTTCGCAATGTTAACTCGTGAAATTCTATTTTCATGTCTGTCGGTATGTGACATTATTAAATAACTTGTAGCTACAAAATAAATTTCCAATGTGATCCATTGAGATTTTATAAAAAAAAAACAATGTAAGTAGGAGACATTTTGAAAAGCTGCACTCAGTTTTCCTCAATATTTATAAAAATTCCAAAAGAATTTTACATTTTATAGCTGCTGATATAATTGTACAGGTTTGATCAATATTCATCGTTCAACCTTCGTGATAAAAGTTGAAGAAGTGTATTGTAAATCAAGTCCTACACTGTAAGGAATCCAATTACTCACAGGTCCACAAAGTCGTAAAAGTACGTTCCGTTGGGCATGAATTTTATCTTCTGGCATCCAAACGTCGGCCCCGAAGTGAGCAAAAAAGAGTAGCCCGCCTCGTTTTCTTGCAGCTGGAGAGAGGAAAAACATGAACTAAAATATTAGCTTTCAGAAAGCCGGGGAAAAACAATTTCAATCGCTGCTTTTGTGTTGGGAATCAAAATGTTGAATTGAAACTATGTACTAAATTGGAGAGAGGGAATACTGCAATGGTTTGGTTAGCACACAAAAATCATAGTTATTTAGTAATGTGAGAATTGGAAGCATAATTTTAGGTGAAACTATGTTCTATTCAATCCCTGCACGCTGCAGTTGCATTTTTTTTACGGTTACAGACTTTTACGTGGATGCAAACGCGTTGCAATAGTCAGTACAGATAGTTTTTAGCTGGATATTTATGTCTGATAATTTTAAATTAACACTAGGTTTTTCGCGTTTTCAATTGATAATTTAGCTATCTTTAACCTCGGGTTTCATAATTAACATTCATTTTTATTTATGAGATAATGATATCAAGTCTCACAAGAAGACTTAAATCCGTTTATCACGCTTTTGCATATGCTTCCATCAGGGCAAGTAGTCAACACTCCATTAGCTTCTCTCTTTCTAGGCTGGTGTCTCACAACGGCAGCATTGGTGTCGTAGAACTACTTAAATAGCGAGGTTGGACAGTATTGGTGTCTTCCAATTATTTAAATCGGGTGATGGTACAGTATTGGTATCTTACAACTAATAAGATAGTAAGATGGTGCAGTATTGTTTTCTAGAAACTATAAACTTGAAGGCTCAGTAAATACCACACGCACACTCGAACATTATGTGAGTCCATTTTCGCAGAATATTGAGTTTAATACTCCTGAAATTTCCTTAAATCGTCGCTACAAAGCAAGGATTTCATTTCACTCACTTAACCTGCAGCCAATTCAAAATTTCTAAACACAGAGCGGCGCGGGCAGCTGTGCAAGTATGAGTAACCGAGGGAGACTTCAGTGCATCTTCACATATGTAAAAGCCGCTCATGACGTCATGTTTATTCACTTGTATGATAATTCAAATTAATACGTGCGGGCATTTGAAACTAATGAATTAAATTTTAATCATAATTTCTAGAAACTAAAAATTAGTGGACCAATTAGCGATAAGATTTATTGAGAAATAATTTTTTATTACTTCCGAGGCCCCACAGATCTATCTGGCCGTAATCAGTCACAAGTTGAAAGTTCGGTATGATGATCTGTAAAATTTTGTCTGCTATATCATGAGATGAAAATTTCAGTCTAAACTTAGCTTGCCTGAAACTATTCAGCAAATCGCGCTAACAAACCAAGAATTTAAGATTGAACACAGTTTTCTTACGCCCTCCAACGAAAAATTGCCGACGATCTCTACCGAGCAATAACAACGCATGCGTTTCATTCTCAGGGTTGCCTTCTGAGCACCGATGAACGACAACTGCACAGCCCCAAGAAACAAAGCCAAAGCTCCTGTCCTTGCCTCACCTTGGAAATGAAAGCCTCATCGAACTCCTCCGTCGTTTGGTAGGTGTTGCAGAAACCCGGCTGTAGCCCCTGACTGCGTGTCCCCACCAGGAGGCACAGGCTCACCACAACTGCTGCTATATGCACCATTTTACGAGCTCCTCACTGACGGTAAAATGTGTCTAGAAATGTTCTGAAATACAACCAGAAGCTTAATTAGGCTCTTGGTCGAGCATTTACGACCAATGGTAATTAATATCTACTTCATCTGGTATTTCAACAGAATTTTTTCACAGTCGCGTCTTGAGGACTAAAAAAAATTCTGAGGTTCGACGTGTATCGTCTATTTTTTCTTGATGCAATGTGTCTTAACTAAGCACTAATTTTCATAAAATTGCACGTGTATCCCTTTGTTGAGTTGAATGCTGTAGGGACAAAGCAAGTGAATAATAACATAAAAATACAAAGAAAATTTCAAAACAAATGCCACCAGTTTTCACTCGCAGTACTTGAACTTGAATGGAACAAGTCTCCGTCCACTGCCCTGACAGTGCTCCGACCCCGGCCCTGGCAGCGGCAGGGCCGAGGGTTCCTGGCACAATTTGGGCCTCTGGCGACCCGGGCGTTGCTGCGAGATGAAGCGTAGCCAGAGTTCAATCTCCGGCGACGGCCTTTGCGTTTTTTTGGTGTCTGTGCCCAAGGCGCAGCTCCTCTCCACTTGATGAAATTAACCCTTTCTTGAAGAGAGTGAACATTTTCGTATTGCAATATTCGTAAGAGTTGAATTTAAAACTTGTAAATGTTACAATTTTTTTAATAAAATAGCTTCTAGAAATTCACTCGTGTTCGCTCGTAAAATATTGATGACGTATTCCCAGCATTTGACTTGGATGGGAAGGACCCCGATTCGAGTCCCGGCGTATTGGCCTGAGAAAGCAGCTCGTTCCGTGGTATAAAAAATTGAGGAGGAGGGTAGGAAAAGGTGAAGGAAAGCTCAATGAGCTTGCACTTCACCCACTTTCCTCTACGTAATTTAAGGGGCGAAAACAACTAATTGTAAACAAAAACGATTGCACGTATGATGAAGCGATAAATAAAGTTTCGAGCTTCAAAGGTGTGTTTCAGATTTTCATGTTCCATTTGTAGGGATGTACACATTCCTTGTGGAGAATGAATTGTCAACAAAGTAGTAACCAGCCAACCACCTATCACCTTCTATAGTGGCAGTACTTTACCTGCCCGTAATTAGCCCACTGTCTACCACTCTCCTCCGACTCACAATGTACATATCTGCCATGAGTACAGATTTGAGTGTGTCGACCATGTAGCAGCAAACCTGCCAAAGTCGCTTGGCTATTTAAAATGACACAGCGTATTTATTACAACATGAAAAGAAATCTAGTCAAACGAGGTATCTTTTTAATTTCGACATTGTTTACTGTACTTCGAAGTTTTCAATTGTTTTCATTATTTGAGTTAGAGCTTATCAATTGTAAGCATCCTTGAAGACATTCTAATTAAATAGCACGGTATCATTCACAAACCTTGACGATGTGAGTTTTCCAGTTAATAAACTAATAATGAAAATCCTTCGTCGTACGTAAACTATTCTAACAATTCACACACCACTAAATACAAGGTCAGCCCACGGACGCAAGTTGAGATACGAGCAGGGAGCAACGAACTTAACTTGTTTCGGATAAAAGTCGTCTGCCTAAAGAGGCTCGGACTCATCATCTACTCCACAACAACCGGTCTTGTGGGCTGGCGGACATCTTAAAGATATTCCTCGACTTCTTGCTCGAGTACGGCCTTATCTCGGCTGCTATTCCAGCACTGAAGTGGTCTTCACAGTAGCGTATTGGATTGGCGTTTTTCGGTTTAAATCCTTAAGTTTGTGCCTTTGAGATCAACTATCATTTAGAAGAACAAACTTGAAAATTTTGGTCAGAAAAAGTCAATCTGGCAGCCCAGGAGTTCAAAAATGACGACAGGGATACTAACATCAAATCATATAGAAGTTTTGGGAGAAAAATAAATTGTTTCTTGTACCTTTTACGTCGAACTTTTCCCACGACAAATTATGTATGTATTGGAGCGAATCAGTTAACTGAAGATCTCTGCAACAAAATTTAAAAGAGTATTCGTCATTTCGGGTGAATTATACCATGGGATCTTCCCTCACAGAAAACGTTGCTCTCAAGGTGAAGTGAAGTCTGCAGGAATTGATTTCTCACTCCTCACCACATTATTTCCATCATGAGAAAATTCTTCTCAGCCACTAATACATCGTTCCGCATTGAATAAAACTTTGGTACTGAATGGTTAAGAACCATCGCAACATAACGTAGTTGCGTCGTTTCTCGATGTGTATGTACATATCTTTTACGCTGCGTTAGCATGCGATTAACGAAGTAGATAACGTGTAATAATTTCGACTGCGTGTAAATGATTTAGAGCAAAGTCTTACGGAATATTTTCTCATACGTTTGGTCTTGATGAAAAGTTCGCACTTTTTTCGTTGTCAAAGGTTTTCTTTTCTTTTAGTTTCATATTTTTTTCATACTTTATTATTAGCTCTTTGAATTTAGAATTTGCTTCATCGAACAGTTTCCCATCAATGCAAAGCACCAATGTCTTTCACAAAATGTGAGAATTAGTTGTGAGCGAAATAAATTTCCACAAATCGATGTCATGACTGCTTAGCTATTCTTGCTGTCAGTTCGGTTAACATTAAAATTTAACAATTAGTTCCAGCGGAACATGTGAGATGGTTCTATTGGTCTATCCGTTCAATATTGCGCAAAACGTCTCGACTATAGTGTGATTCAGTCACGCATGGGTACATTTTGATCTCGTGCATTACACCTCGGAAAATGACTCTTGTAATGCAGGACGAACGTATCCATGGTTAATACTATCTTGCAATCCTTTTACTTAAAACTAAAGATTGAACTTTTCTGAAAGAAAAGTTTGAGGAAAGACTATGATGTGCAACAGACAAGTTCATGTTTCTGTTATTTATTGTTTGAGTCAGCTCGAAAAGATATTTAAAACATGGAAAAAATATAAGTGATTTTTTTTCTTTTCGTTGATTAGAATATAGAATATGATGCTTCAACATCTTACATTATAAGGTGTCTTAGTATTTGTATATGCAGTAGTTTTCTTTCGGTCAAGTACTACTCTACACATTCTTGAAACGCGCCGTTCATGCAACTTTTGTTGAGAATCATGTTTCTTTTCTAGCGATTGCTGTTTATTCGAACACCTTATTTACTGTTATTTCAAGTAAAGTGCTCATTTATCAGTTGAGTATCGCAGCCTTTCGTTAGTCGAAGTCTGAGTTTCACATTTCACATTTAAATCATTTGCTAAATGCTATATAAAATATTTTATCCGTTGTTTATTCTGTACAAATTCTGCTTAAGATGTTCACTGGTACAAAATGCTTTGAATTTGAAAAGAGTCTTCTATGCCTCACCTGAAGCATTAATTCACCATCTACGTTATCTTTCCACATTTCGCATGATTTCGCCCTTGCATGACATGCAAGGGCGATTTGTTATTTCACATACAACTCTTGAGATGCCCCACATTTAAATATTTCCCATTTTAGAATTTTCAACACAATATTTCCTATATCTTGCACATTATTTCTCAAGTATTCCAATGGAAAACTCTATGAAGTATTGCGCCCCCTACTGTCTGGAATTTGAGGAATACTCGCAGCGTGGGCCTTCAGCTTGAACTCGAATGCGGGGACCGAATGTAGCTACGACGCGCAGTTCCCTCCAATACAAACACATACAACTGGACAGCTCCCCTGAGTTACTTGCCAGCAAAATTTGCCAATAGAAACAGTCCCACTTGCTCGGCCGGAGGACGGTAGCGAAGTGCGGATCAACTTGTCGGTCCGCTCTGCTCGCTGCGGCCTGCTTCGTCCGGCAACACTGCCAATGATGAACACCGGGAAGTCCTATGATGCGAGGATGAAATGTCAAAATCTTGCCTAGATGAGCTCGTTCAATCACAGTAGGGCTTGCTATTATTCATAAGGAAATGCATGTGGCCGTCAATCTTCACATGGAAATTACCATGCACGCTGTTTTAAACATAACCATTTTCGCTCTAGCAACTTTGAGATTAGGGCTCTATTCTAAATATTCAAGAAGCTGGTGAATCGAAGTAAGAGTTTGGCTGCTCAAGAGTTTGGCGAATGTGTTAACAGAATTCTGCAGTGCAGGAGTCCAAACAACATTTATCCATCAACCTAGTTTTGTGGCAAGTAATGAATGTAGTTTTGAAAGCTTATTTAAAGTTCAAGAATTCATCATATTTCTAGCACAACTGTGAATAAAGTGTTTTATCTGTTTAAAATGGATCATTCCAATTGCGTTGTTTAAATCGTTTGTTTTGAGCCTCGTACCCTAATGACAGGAAGTGAGCCAATGAAGTGCTAGCTTGGTGAACAGAAGAGTTTCCTCTCTAACCTCATTCACCGACCTTTCTTATTCGCTATAATCACCAGATCGACTATCTAAACTATACTGAAAACGCAAAGGTGGACAACGATAGACAAAAGGTTTTTATAGTCGAAAGTGTGATGATTAACGTATAGTGTCCGGAAGAAGACAGAACATTATTTGTAGAGCATTATTTATAAAGGGTTGGTTACGATTTAAGGCCAGACATTTGGGCTCGGATTTGCTTATTCTAGATTAGATCCAAATTCTTGAAAAATCAGCTTTTCAAAGCAAACATAAGACCGTAAGTTGCTTATTTGCACAACTATGCTGCCACACGGAGATAACCAAAGTCACAGCCAGACTGTGCTAACGAAACATGAAGAAATGAACATTATGATGCACTGCATGAAACGCGTGTGTAGAGTCTTTAGATGCAAACTTCATACATACCAGTACTCATGAACTCATCAAAAAACACAGAGCAAAGGTCATTAATGCTGATTCTAATGTAGTGTTCTCCCCCAGGCTGCAACACGCTTCGGGCAGACTTTGAGATATCTTTTTCGTGACAGGATAGCCCGAAGCGAGTGCCTGAGGTACAACCGTATTCGGCAGGATATGGACAACACGGGGGTA
>JACJUY010003020.1:0-15112 GCA_014220935.1 Platorchestia sp. MABIK | reverse complement strand
CAGGTCCCGTGTTTGGTTGACTAGGCGCTTCGGGTCCGGAGGTGCTCTGGAACGGATGCGTTTGTAGTCTGGAGGCAGCTTTTCTCAGGTCTTGTGGAGGTCCGCGGCTTGCCGCTGGGATCACCACACTAACCTTCTATCTTTCTAATGTCTTTTCTTTTTCTCAAAATTTCTATTTCATCTCTCGCTATCGTCTTCCGCTTTCTTCATCTTTCATTCTCATGTCATCCGTAGGGTCATCGGACTTTATTCAATCTATAGTTCTCGGAAATGCTGAGGTCACAAATTTTCTGAAAATGAAAAAAATCAGAAAAAGCAAATTTTTAAACCTGCGATAGCTTTTTTCACAAAAAAATAAACATCACAATAAGAATAGCTATTGACAAAAAATTGACGATTAAAATCAGGTAAAATAATTTTGCAGGCATTGGATTTTTCCATTTATAACAGGCACGACTAAATCATGGGAAAAGAATGTAGGGACTTCGCTTCGATATCAGTTTATTTTACCGGGTGTTTCTCAAAAACCTGAGTCCATTGTTTGAATATTATTTACTTGCTAACTAAATATCCGATTTAAATGAGATTACGAACAAAAAATGGTTTTCGGTCTGAATAACAAGAGAGTTTTTTTCATTAATACAAAACTCTTGTTATAGCTCCTTAAAAAGTGCGAAGGTGTCCAGAACACTTTTTGGAACAAGTATTTGGAAGTGGTAACAAAGCTAAATGAATTGATTTTGAAACATGAATACAAAAGAAAAAACGAAACCATATTTAGATGATATACTCGTAATTTTTTACAACTCAATAACAAAAACTTTTTCAAATCGGTAGAAAAATGGACATTTATCTACTTCACAGTTGATGGCCCTTTTTCCTAACGCATTGTCAAATTTTTTCATTTTTTTTTCAAATCGCGTCTTCCCATCTGCGAATTTTTCTGAGAGCATTGAACTCTGTCGTAATCTTTCTTCCTAAATCATCTACATTCAGCGATGGAGTGATGTGGGTTAAATTTTTTAGAGGTCCCAACAAAAAAACACATGGAGTGAGGTGTGGAGGCCTCAGCCGTCACTCCTGTCCATGTCCTACGCCAATGACACGGTTCTGACACACTGTTCGTAAATATTTGCGTGCTAAAATTTGCCGTTGGCAAGGTGAACCATTCTGCATCCACCAGACATAAACGATTACCAGACCTGCGTCCACATTAAAACGATAAGTTTTGTTACCATTTGCGATTTTTTGTTTTGAAAATTATTATGTATACCCTCGCACGCTTCAAGAAGCTTTATCCAGCCATTTGTTTTAATGAAATAATTGTCTTACTTTTAGGCTTTGCAGGAGAAATTTCCTTTCTCTAAAAAAATTCTAATCGGATTATAAAATAGCATGTTACTCTACCATTCAGACAGAGGGTTCCAGTTTTGCGAAATATCAGTATAGTGTTGCTTATTTGTATGTTTGAATTTGTGTCTCGTATTTGCATTTAAGAAGATTAGTTTGCAGACTAATACTGGAAAATACAAGCTGAGTTTTTCAGATTTAGTAACTAGGTATTATTTGACGACATCATCACTGGAGCCACGTTGAAGCATCTCAGGCAGCAAACAAGACCTCTTTCTAAATTCTCAAGCGCAACTGGCACACGATGCAAATTTGCCAGTCGGCCCTGACTTTGTGACGTTAATCTGGTGAAAAAATCGTTGAAAAGCTTGGGATATCCTACACAAACAAATAGCAGTACTTTACTATCTCAAGTCCACTCAGAGTTCGACAAAACTTTTGTGTACTTGTACACCTACACCTTGGCTGATGTGCGTAACAAAGAGATTCAGAAACCCTATTTCGTGCATTGCAATCAATCAGAACACAATGATAATGGATTGGTTTAATTGCTCATGAACCTAGTAGCACTCAGCACGTTCCTGGAGAGAATATTCGCCTGTGATATTCATTTATCATGCTCCGTCAATGCCATTTAGAGCGCTTTATATCTTGCAACATCTTCCCTTGGTGTGTAATATTGGGGAAATAACAATACGAATTTAGGGAAAACTTGGGGAAACTACGATCGAAAGTTCTTTTTGTGTGGATAATACATAGTTATTTCACCCATAAAAGAATGATGCGTCTATTGTTTTGCAGATTAAATTCAGTGAAGCTGGAAACAATGATCGCCCACTCAAATTCCTACTCCTGAAATTGAAATTTTTTCAATCGATGAACCTCCGAAATTTTCCGCATAGTTACAATGTTCAGCGTGTACACTTGTGCTAATATTGCTCATTACGCATTGTTATCCCCAATCGGCCACACTAAATACTATCCAAGCTGAATTATGCAACGCTAAGTGCGTCGAATTGAGCTTTGTTTATAAAACACCGTTGATTGCAATTAATAATATTACATTTGACTTTGCGACGTGCCTCCGTATTATACTCCAGTAATTTAGCTCATTCCTATCTGCTGTACACGTCTAACAAGTTTTTACAAAGTGTAAGAACAAAGCGTTATGAATGAAGATTGATTATCATTGACCAAATAAGTGAAGTATAATAGTTATTGAATAAAAACTTCTTCAGAAAGATAAAGCGAAGATGTTATTCACATTGAGCTAGAACATGTGTGATTAGATCTGAACATGTTAGCATATTTCTGCGTTTCTAACTCCTTACGTGGAATACAGTACTTTTCAATCACAAATTGATGTCTTATCGCATAAATAACGCGCAGCAAAAGTAATCAAATCTTCAACTAGTACTCGTGAGCGATTTTGTCAGCAGCAAATTGGTCAGTAACATTTATGCACAAAACCCGAAGTCTCCAAGGCTGAGAGGCAATACTGGCAACGACACTAAAATACACAATAACGCCATTTTGACCCGTACTGAATTACAAATTCAGAGATACCAACACGGCAAACTTTTCCTAAGTTTAGCCTGGAACAACAAAACAACTCATGTGAGCGATTCCGTACGATAGCATTTCCTACGTCAGGCAAATCAAACGTTCTAGTTTGAAAACTAAAACTCTAAATTTTAAGGTGCATGTGTTGTTCCAACACTTAATAGTGAAGGAAAGATAAGTAGCAAACACTTCGGATATATATGTATAAAAATATATTTGGCATATTTATCACAGTAAAAGAATTTTTGAGTTAACAAATTATTTGATTCGTCATTAACACAACGCCATCGGTTTCGACTCTAACACGATACAGACAACACAGGAGTACAGTTTACTTCGTAATTTAATGCAGCAAGACTCAAGCGGTTGTGCCAGTCATCATTGGTTGTAAAAGACCACGATCATCATCAGGAGAAAGTTCATGAGCATCCATACGTCGGGTTCAGTGGTTAGTACAACACGAAGAGATACCGGAGGCAGCCCGAAGTCTGCGACCCGAAGTCCTCGTCCAGCTGCGGCGCAGCGTTGCCTGCTTCCAGGTGCTTCTGGTACTCCACCAGCGGAGACTTGCTCATCCAGAAGCTGGTGCCGGCACCGCATATCGGACACGGGCAACTGGAAGGAAAAAGATTGCAAAGTTATCATTTCCAATCCCTTCATGGAGGCTGGAATTGAAAGCCGAATGTTATTGTTAACTATTAATACATGAGTCACACAGAACACTGGTTTCACAAGAAATAGTTTCAGAATTCATCAGGACCTCTCTTGTTTGGTAACATCGTTTCTGTTATAAACTAGTCCGTATTATCGTTAATGCGTGTCGGCAATTATCGGCAATCGTTAATGCGTGTGTCACGTTGAAGACCGTTTGTTGACTTATTGGGAACAGATACGCTTTTCCCTACCCAAGTAGAGTGCTTGTGTTTTGTTAGATGAAGATATCGTAAACGCGTCATCTCACAAATGCTAGAAGGGTACGACTCAAAAAATGATGCTTTTGTGCTTACGGAAGAGTAGGGAAAAATTGGACACCTACTCTGATTAGGAGAAATATTGAAACTATGTAAATTAGAGCCATAATTATGAAGAAAATAAATAGTAAACTTAGTATCACATAACTCAGGAGCACTCATGAACTTTGTGAATCATCAACAAAAATATCACATGAGGAGCTGCAATTAAGAACATACAATTTTTCTTATCCCACTCATTTATGAGGCTTATAATTATTGAGAATATTTGTCAGTACTTATGTGCAGATACCAACTAGTGTCTCTAATTGTCTAGTATCACATCACATCTACAAAAAATTAAAAAATTTTGAACGAGCAAAAATTATGGGAACCCTCTAAAAAATAGTCAAAACTCTAGAAATAAAATGGCATCTATCGTTGTCATTGAGTGCCACAGTAAGACACAGTACAGGAAACAAAACCGGGTGAGGTCCCTGAGGTGTGCGATGGTGTTGCTGTCATAGAGTTGAGGCGAGGTTATGCGCTCCAAGACGAGATTGATGTCTTCAACCACGTCCAAAACGTACCATTTCATCGATGGCACTAGAGGATAAGGAGTAGTCGAGGTGTGGCCATCACAAATACCATCACCGCCCTCCAAAACAACGTTCAACACGGACACCAGGGACACTTGACGCAGGGATGGACGCGAGAGGTCGGTGCCCATGACTCTCCGTAGCTCGCTGAAGTACATCGTCGGGACGAGGTGCTGGTGGCTCCGTTGAGCCGTGGCCAAGTCCTGTGGCCAGACAAATGAAATTATTTAGTTAGATTGTCGACAACTTTCAGTGCCCTGAAGAAACTAAAGGTAATTTAAGTATAATATTTAAAAAACTGAAACAGGAACTGCCTCTCAGCATTTGCTTATTATTAATTACATCTTCTTAAGGAAGATGTGGATACGTTTTACGGTAATCAACATCGATATTGGGACAAATGAAACAAATAAAATGCATTGTAAACGAGCTGCAGTGAAACTAAGAAGTGTTATTATTTTCACCAGCACACACTAGCAAAAACCTCACCTAGTCCCTAGTCCTAGTCCCCTAGATCCGCTGTTTCGTTCATTGAACAAAATAGTCAGCAAAACCTTTGTATATTATTGAGCTTTTTAGTAAAGTATTTTTACTCTGTTTAGTTTACTTATAGTTTAAAAATAACGTAAATAGATTTAAGCAAAAATTAGAGTGGAAGGCACCAAAAAATAGCGACTCCAAGCTCGACTCCACGACATCCGAATGAACGACTCCGACTCCGACATTCGGAAATACGATTCCGACTCTGTCCTAAAATATGTGACTGACTTCGACGCCGCAACCTGCACGAAACAAAGATGCCACCCATCCTAAATTCCTTTTGTAAATACCAGAAACTGTTCCTACATTCACAGTATATCTTATATGTCACATTCTTCCTAACTTAAAACTGCGTTCACCTGTCACGATTAATTGTGCGATTTTTCTTATGAGTTTTCTTAGACTCTTAGTGAAAGGTTTTCCATCACTTACTTCACGTTATTTTTAAAACCATCTGTAGGTATCTTAACCTTATTCAGGTTAACTCTTTCGAACCACTATTATCAGCACGGAAATATCATAATTTTGTGGTGTGATGAAAATTTTTTTTCTCCGAGCTCCTTGATTGACATACTAGTTGATTCAAATATAGGAGTGAAAATATAGCTCTGAATGTCGACCTCATAGTCTTAGACGCAGAATTATTTTAATCGACCCGTTTTACTTTCAAAAATTATTCCTTATACCGCAAGTCCCTGAGCTCCTATTTCAATGTATGTGTGCACTAATAAAGGAGTTTTTAACAATGCATCGTCTCTGAAATGTTATCATATTTTCATGCCTTTTCAACATATATTATTAAACCTAGATCACGCAGCAAACGAAATACATTGACCTCAATCATTTGTTTGACTAGTGACATGGGTATTACGATACGGTCGATACACACCCATGGTATACACACCCACGTCTGTATATAAACAAAGGATCCTTACTTCAAGATATTTTAACGACCAATAATGTTCTTTGTATCATCTTTATTGAAAATCAACTGTTCATTTTTCTTTGCTCACTTTAGAGAAGGAGGAGGCCCGCTTTATTGAGTTGAGACAGGCGGGTTGCGGTAGCGATCTCAGAAGAGATACTCGTTCGCTCCAGCTTCTCCAGCCTGAGCGTCGAGTGGGATTCGAGTTCAGAGGCTGTTTTCCAATCGTAATCTTGAAGTAATCTAGTAACTCTCGGAGTTACGCAGGTTACCCGATCCGTCAAAACTCTACGGAGGCACTGTAAGAGGTATGATATATCGCGCTACGAAGATTACCTAATAATCTTCCATAGAAGTGAGCACAAACTGCTCTCATAGGAATCAGGTTATTTCTACTTGTACACAGTTTGAAGTTAAGCTTACATGGCTAAAAATATAAATACGAGCACACGTCACTTTGCGCCAAAGCATCAATCCCATTCACAACATTTGAATGTAATGAACGAGTAAAATGGATTTTCCTCGTATCGACGTCAAAGCTTCTGCGCCATTCATACACTCATTCGGTTAATGTTGGAATCAAAATTTGGCATCAGTAACGTGTGTGACATAGTTTCCAGTCGTTTAAAAAACACAATAATCCTCTTTACATGTATGGTATGGTGAAGTGTGAGTACATCATGTGTGTCACCCACCACAATAAATACATCGAGTATTGTAAGGCGAATGTATCCATGTTCAGTGCTATAAAAAAGTTTATTTACAATAAAGTTGATACATGAAATGTATAACATTGTTTTTCAAAATGTCTCAACATTAAGATCCTTTGCTGATATTCACCCATGGGCATCGTAACACCCATGTCAATAATTGACAAAACAAGTGCTTGAGAGCAAAGCAAGAAAAAAATGCATCCCCTTCGTTGCGTTAATCTAGTTTTGAAAATGTGGTACCAAAGTATTACAAAAAGTATGTAGCATTATACAAGTAACAAAGAATGCATGATACTAGTGTCGCATTGTTGAAAACACTCTTGTTAGTGCGTACTTACATTGAAAAACGAGCATAAGAACTTCAGCTATCAGGGATTAATGTTCAAAGTAAAATGGGCGGATTTAAATTATTCTACGTCTAAGTCTATGAGGTCGACATTCGCAATAATCTTTTCCCTCTTAGTATGACAAACTAGTACGCCAAATAACGACCTCAATGAAAATAAAATATTTTTTCTACAGTAGAAATTAATGATGTTTCCTAAACAAATAATGCTAGCACAAAAGAGTTTACTGAAGTAATCCATACTCAGTTTACTTGAAGCTAGAGGTTGAATTGCTATGCTTTACCAACAGAAATTTGATTTCGTCATTGCACATACAAAGGTTCAATATTTCTGATTGTGCTAGTGTTACCAACTTTTAGAATTGAAAATAAAAAATCTAAATTTTACAACCTAGATAAAAGTTTTCACTATTAATAAAAACAAAAATTGGGATTGTTATTTCAGAGAACAATACAGAATAGAATTATGATTTTTTCCATTCAGAGAAACGCAAATAGCGAATCGTTATTTCGTTCTACCGTACACAACATTTGTGTAGGTTGATCACTAAGCTGAACCCTTGAACTCAGAATTGACGTTCTGCAATGGTCCCCCCTCTACGCGTGTCGCTGGCCCCTAGTTCAAGCAACATTTCATTCATAGAAAACTAGTCTCAAGCCGATCTCCAAGAAATGTGACTTCGTGAAACAAAATATAGAAAAGATTTGATCATCTGATCTCATACAATCTAAGCAATCATTCATAAAAGTAAGCAAATTTATAAAAATACAGCGCAAATAGAAGATTGAAATTTGAACATGAAATTAACATGAAAAACTTCAAAAAATGAACTTAATTGTGTGATATATACACTACCAAATGACTTTCATATTTTGGTCACATTTTGATTAAACGTATGTATATTCACAAGTGTTCGCAAATGTGACGTCATTTTGTTGAACTTTCTGACAATTAATTTTACCAGCTAGGTAAGTAAGTTCCGACAGATACGAGGAATCAGTTACGACAAATAGGTCTCACGAAATATCTTGCTGGGAACTGATACTGAAAAATTGGAAGGGAAAGACGAAATAGATTACGTGATACAAACGATAAGCAGCTCAGCTTACGGAGGATTACTTATGACAGATAAAATATAACACGCTAGTTGCTAAGGATATGCTTTCTTGTGGTGTTTGGGATGCATCCCTAGGTTGACCGTATATCTCAGTGACTGGATATGACATGTTGACTGTATATCTCACACGAGCGCAGATTGAAATTTAAACATATATTAACATAATAATGGGAAAAGCAAGATTGAATCTCAATTTAAGCAAACATTAAATTCCTCTGGGAATTATTTTATTTCTTCAAGCTTTTATACTTTCCCCATGTCATTTGTGTCTCAAAAACCACCGGAGCGACCACACAAAATAGTAGACTTCCTACCTGACCATTTTCTCATAAAAATAGGACGATCTTTTTGTCAAAACTGAAGTTACTCTGATTCGCTGCTCACCTTGAGCAACTGTGAGGTTGTAGAACGCGAGTAAGGACTAAGGAGCATTTTCTGAGTTCACGAAATAAATGATTACCGATGCACTTTGAAAACAGTGATGAGATACTAGTTAACTCTGCAGAACAGCTTGAGTTTTCTCAGCACAGGCAAACATTTTTATTTAGAATTCGTTTGAGCTTTCAAAACTGGAGTAACATTTTACTCTTTTCTGTCATCGTCGTTATAACAATAACATTTTCTGTGAATGTGTAGGTGAAGAAGTAGAAAAAACTAAGAATTAGAGCTCAAATCAGAGCACAGCTTCCACAAACCAACTCACAAATCATCCCTTGCTGAAAGGCTGTTGCACAACCCGAAACCATTCGTGAGTTCACACAGGTTTCCAGTTTCTTTTTTTGCCTATAACTTTCTATAGCTTACCAGCTCTATCTAAGAATTTAAAAATACACAAATTGACTAGTTTTCAATAAACTTCACCTTTCATTCATTGAAGAAAAATTAACTTTGATTGAATTTGTTACTCTCGGGGCCTGCATGCTCTCATGACCATCATGACCAAATTCACAAAAGCTGTTGACTATGCAGAATAATCGATCATGAAACAACACATCTGATGCTGTGTTGACTAAACGCAACAGCTGGGCCCAGCAAATGAGTAACCTAATAAATTTCCACTTATATAAGGGGAATGGTGGTGATTGAGTGGAGTTAACTCTGTGTAACTATCAGGGTAACGGCTAGAGCTTGTACGTACTCACCCTAGCTAAGTACCACACAATCAATAGCACTTGTGGATTCATGTGGGAACCTGTCGTGGGTTCATTTTAAATTGTAGTTAAGCAGGCTTTCTCTTTTATTATTTAGTTCTCTTTTTCTTTCGAAGTGAAGGTCGGCTAACTGTGCGGCTGACCTCCAGTACGAGTTTTATCATTTTATCCTTCATTGCAATTTTAAGTTTCCTTCACATCGAGATACCCACGTTTTTTCAGCGTGGCAGGCTGTACCAAGCGATGCGCTAGAAGTAAAAAGCTGGACGTTCAGCCGATGTTTTTCGTTCAATGTGACCTCAATTGTCGCTCGTGTGCAGCGCACTATAGAGACTAGGTATCTTCTTGGGTCTTACTGGTAGTAATGTGAATGCGTTTAGTAAATGAATCTTTTGTAACGGAAGTTTTTTATTTACTAAAATCATATATTTCTCATTGACTCATAAAGATTTCTCGAAACTACATCAACGAAAACAAAATCGAGACAAGTAATGGAAACTCCTGTATTCGTGGTTTCATATGCTTTCCGAACAATGTTTACCAAATTATATTCCAGAGGTCAAGGGATTAACTCTTCATGGCAATTCCTGCGTGTAAGAAAGTAGAGAGTGAAATTATTTGGAAATTGCACATCGGGATTTATCTAAACAAACATCTGTGCGCTAATCTGAGTTGGTTTTAAAAATTCTTTGCGTATGAATATATCGTAAATGAATATGTTTTCTTAAGATCAAAAAATACTAAAATTCATATTCATGAATTTTTTTGCAGTTACGATATGGGCACCATGACCTGGGGCTTGAGAGCGCTCATCCCTTGAAGAATGGCCGAAGATTCGAGACTCAGCAATGCAATCATGCAGGGCTTGTATATGTTTGAGAATTTTCAATCTGAGCAATCCCACATTTTTGGCAAGTCCTTTTAGTTGCTGCATCTGCAGTATAGTTATAATTTATTCATTAGTTCCGTAGAGTGCTTCTAAGCCTTTGTCATATTTTTCTTACTTATGACAAAGCTGTGCTCAATTTTTCACAGTTTTACTTTCAATAGACTTAACCCTAAGACAAATATTAAGATATGTAAAATGTCATTTGCACAAGTTTTACGTATGAACCATATCATTAAATATTTTTTCAAAAAAGCAACATGAATTATTTTGAACTTTTTGAAAAGACACGTTTTTCTCTCTACATTCGTTAAGAAAGAAAAAACTTACCATAGCTTCCTGCTAGACCGAGGTGTGTGAAATATAACTGTCTCGATTAGGGGTTACCATCATTGCGCTGTAGATTTACTTTTATAACATTAAAAAAAATATGAGATATGTCACGTTTCAATTTGAGAGTAATAAAACTACGTTCTACTCAGGTGAACGCAGGTATTACAAGCCAACCTATAGGATAGAATTAAAAAGTTAAATTGGGTGCTTTTGATTAATGCGGATATTTAAATGATGATAAATATGTTCTGTGAGCTTAGCGCCAATTTTCTTTTGGGAGAATTGACAAATTTTTCAAAAGACGACTATGATGCGAGATGTATGAGTAAACACAGTACAAATTTTGTAACACACTATTAGTACCTGATTCTATTTGTGAATACGGCAAGATTAAGATTTTAGATGTAAACACTGTAAATTAAAATGGGACCAAAGGTAGGAGTATCGTATTTGAAAGTGACCGTCAAGCATCCTTGCATTGTACTGATTGTAGTACTCATGCCGAAGTCCGGGATTCCGGGTGCGATTCGATTTCTCGGGCTGGGATTGATAGCGTGTTCCTCGTGCATCTTCTGAAAGGTAAGGAAAAAGGCTACAAACTCTTTAAAAAATCATTTTGAGTAGTTCTTAGTTAATTTTTACCAACAACCAAGCATATATGTTCTAGTCGAATTTCTATTTTACGTGAGGTATGGCCAAAGTCCTCAATAACAGCCTAAAGGATTGAGGGATTTTAAGTCCTCACAAATTGATATACCTACCAAAACCTTCCGAAATATTACGCTTATGCTTAAAAAAATTTTTTGCTTATATGTATTGACGTTATGCTTTCAGTGTAACCAAAATGAGTGTATGTTTTATGGCTATGCTGGTCCAGTGGCTTACAGAGCGTACCTGTCTTACGCGGAGTCAAATATCAGGACCTCTCCTCAGTGTGGATCTGATTTACCTTTTATAGCAGAAGAAATCCAATAATTCTCTACTTACTTGGATGTATAGAACAAGTACTGGCTGGACAGGGATCAATCTCCATGACATCCTGACATTAATAATAGAGCATTTCAGAATCATTGCGTCAATGACATATAGCAAATGATTGGGTACAAAAACTTTGATTGTTTTTGACACTTGTACCTTTATGATCTATTAATATCTAAGAAAGCAAATAGGTGTTGTAAAATTTGAATAAATGAGATCTGTAGACAAACCCTTTCCCATAATTGTCTGAAATAATTCAGAGGGTGGAAGTACGTTCAAGTAATAAATGAATTTTGGAAAAATTCTGAGTAATTATAATCTATATAAATTGATTAATTTTTAATGTTTATTCATGAATTGTTGAAAATTCTTAATCCTAAATAATTTGTATCAGGGCATATAGAAAATAATAAATAAAAACTTGCATTTTGAATATCTTGCTAATCATTTCAGGCTGTATCACAGCATCCAACGAATATTAGGTTCTTTGTTAGTGGATTTTAAAAGAGAATTATTTTTTAAGATGCTATTTTTCTGTTTTACGGGTAAAAAATAAAGAATAACATAGATGATTTTTTATTTCAATGAAGTTTTTTTGAATGATGAAAAAAATTAATTGCATTTATGCCATTCTGTTTTTCTCTATAAAATAGTTGTATTTTTTAAATTTTTGTTTGACAAATTTAGCTGTATTCAGGCACAAGGTAAGCATGATTATTTTCAGCTGTTATTGACTCGTGCTTATATATATGTGGGTCATTTGTCTTGCTTGTACAGATCCTGAGGTAGGCCTTTCTGTGCCATTGTTTTAATATACATTCTCTGAAATTTGTGTTCATTAAAGGACCATGACATGTGGATCATATTTGATAGAAGTTATCAACTGTTCCTGGTAGGGGTAAAAAATATTGCAGCTGTAAATTTTCCTCCAACTTGAGCAAAGTATAGAAATGTTGGCCTATTTTAGAAGTTTTTTCTAATTTAAAATTTCCTTAATGATGCTTAAACTTTAATTATAGTATTGTTTTTAGTAATTTTCTGAAGCCTTGCTGCCATATAGTCAATTCATTTGCTTTGTCGTTGACAGAGTTGAGACATTTGCTGCTGAGTAACCTGTTTTCTGTATTTAGCTCTGGTATTGAAATTCATTACAAATGAAAGAATTGGGTTATGGTTACTTGAGAATTTTTGTATGTGTGATGATGACTAAGCTGTGAATGGCTCTCTTCTGCAAGTGCATAGCAGTTTAGGCTTCCAAATGACCTCTCTCACTCATTTAAGTATCACAAAAACATTTAAGTTGGAATTAAATTTTTTATAAACTAATTGCCTAGCATGACATGAGGTAAATATGCTTTTTCATCAAATAGATTATATTGCATAATCTATGAACTCATTGTTTTAAATTTATTGAAGTTTTTCATGTAACTGTCGTTATATGTCACCACTCTGAATTAAAGAACTTTGAGGATCCAGATTGGTATCTTCACTTTGTGAGGGATCCTTGCTCTCTTTTTGCCATCATGCTTAATTTAGATAACTTTTATCACTTTCGGCTTAGCAGTTGCTATTTGAAGTTTGTGTTTATATGATGCATGTCTAATTTTTTTTGCTATTGTATGATATTGATATTTATATTACAGCATAAAGGAATGCCATGTTTGCATTATCCTTACAGTTTAAGATCTGTTACTTATAAGATACTTTGGAAATTGTTAGGGAGTCTAAACATTTATAATTTGAATCCATAGTGAGCTAATGTAAACGCTTATCTCACACTCTGAATAGAATCTAGTTAAAAATATTTCGGCCACTGCCTCTCATCAGCATTAATCTGTTCTGTAAGAAAAGATAGAGATGAAATTAAATTATTTACATATTGAAAATTAAATACAATAATATGTTAGTTGTAATTTTCCATTCACTATTACAAGGATGATGAACCGAGACTTTCACGGTCAAGTTTAAATTGTGTTAAGTCGGAAGATATAGAAGGGCTTGAGTACTTGAACTTTTGCATATTAATATGATACTGCATTCTATCTATAATAATGAAGAAATTTATTAAAATTTTGTTATTGAAATGTGATGGATATTTACTGATGGAATACAATGAGGGCTTTGCTGAAAGTGGCCCTGTTCTAAAACTATAAATTTATGTTGCCGATAAGCATCCTGAACAATTCAATATCTAGATTCAAATCAATCAATGTTTTTCTTGGCTAAACTAGTCATCCAAATAACAAGTCCTGGTACATATTTAAACTTAACCCATTTTAAACAAGTCTCATTTGCAACAGCTGCTGAGTTCCTGCATTTGGCATCATGCATTTGGTTTTATATCATTCATTAGGGAAATATTTAACTTTAAATTGGTTATTTTGTTTGGATCATCTTAACTCGAACATTCCCAGAGGGGAAAATGTAAGGCCCTAAACTAAGGTTTAGGTATGCCTTGTTTTTGTTGAAGCAATAGATTTTGTTTTATTAAGAACCATCTTTTTTTGGTTTATTGCCATCCTGTTTCTCAGCATTTACTACTTTCTTCAACTATTATCTTGTTTCATGAACTTTCTTCCTAACTTACTGTTTCTATATGCAGGAGATATAGTTTGGGAACAAACTTTATGCATAGATTTGGTGTTCTCTAACCAACATACTAACTGGGCCTTCTTCTCTGTGGAAAATTTTTGTTGTAGTTAGGAAAGCCTAAACTAATATCATATTTTGTGAACTAATTGATGTTTTTATATGAGAAATGTGATAGATATTTTGAAAAGCTTGGGATTGAAGTTGCTAGACATGCACTAGTTGCCATGACTTCACGTTTGATACACTTTAGTACTTATATCTTTATTGGCTTTCTTTTCTAAAGATTTAGGAAACAAATAAATGGGTTTTCATTGCACAGTTTATTGGGAGTTTAAGTTTCATTGCCAATGGAGCTAAATCTGAGAGAATGGATGATATTTTAGATGAACACCATTACTGGCAATGCTGTGGTGAGGCATGAAGACCCACAAGACTTGTAATTTTAGGGCAGGCTAACAAACAGATTCTACGAGAATTTTGAGGAACTCCGCGTGTTGTCCAGCTGCTCTCTGCTGTGAGGCTGCTGGTGCTTATTATTGTCTGCTGCATCATTACTCTTCATTCCTAATTGCTGCTGCAGTTCATTGTGCAGCAGAAATTGTAGTCTGTACTCATGTTGGTTGTATGCACAATTGATAGATGTAGAAATCAGTGCCAATAGAAACTGTATATTAGCCCAGAAGTTAGCTAGATGTTGCTTGGTGTGTAAACTTAAAAACATTACAAAACTTAAGTAGCTCTGTGATGCAAGATGCAACTTTCTTGGTGAAAATGTTGGCATTTTATTTATTTAGTGTGGTGATGGTGTTGGTTGTGTGTATGGTGATGGTGTTGGTTGTGTGTGTAGTGATGGTGTTGGTTGTGTGTGTAGTGATGGTATTGGTTGTGTGTGTGTGGTGATGGTGTTGGTTGTGTGTGTGGTGATGGTGTTGGTTGTGTGTGTGGTGATGGTGTTCGTTGTGTTTGTGGTGATGGTGTTGGTTGTGTTTGTGGTGATGGTGTTGGTTGTGTGTGTGGTGATGGTGTTGGTTGTGTGTGTGGTGATGGTGTTGGTTGTGTGTGTGGTGA
>JACJUY010003019.1:66487-93653 GCA_014220935.1 Platorchestia sp. MABIK | reverse complement strand
CCCCCACCTGCACACCCACACCCCCACACCTACACACCCACACACCCACACCTTCACCAGGTGAGGTGAGCTGCCTCTCTGTGTTGTCGCTGCTGCTGTCGAGCTTCTGGTGCACTCACCACCACGGTCAACCAGGGACATTCACCACCACTGTCAACCAAGAACATTCACCAGGTGCAATCACTACTACACTCAACCAAGGCGCATCCAAAAGCCCCTCTCAACCAGGGTCATTCACCAACACCCTCAACCAGGGTTCATTCACCACCACCCTCAACCAGGGTGCATTCACCACCACCCTCAACCAGGGTGCATTCACCACCACCCTCAACCAGGGTGCATCCACCACCACCCTCAACCAGGGGAATTCACCACCACGCTCAACCAGATGCATCCACCACCACGCTCAACCAGGGTGTTCAGCCACAGTGCTCAACAAAGAAGGGCGCTCAACCACCGGCTGGACCCCGGTTCTGAACGGCTGTATTCATGCCGCGGTGACTGACTCAAACAGTCCATGATTGGGAATTACCAGCATGTGCAGTTACGTTCGGTGCTGCACACATTTGTAATGTTGGTAAAGAGAACAGTAGGAGAAAAGTTTCTGCTAGCCATGATAACTAATTTGTAAAACATTACAACCATTGTACGTAAGTTTGTGCGTGTTTATCTCCTACAGTAGAACAAAAATGATGACACGTTCATTCGGCACAAACATCCACCGCCTTCAAAATGATTTGGTCGTCTCCTACGGAAATATTTTGAATTTTGATGGCCTCTGTCTCACCTAAATGGAAACAAATTTTGATCAATATTCCACATTCATTGCCCTCTTTTTAGGCTCCGTATTTCCCAAACGAAAACAAACTTTACTCACTGTTCCACGTTCATTGTCATCTTTTATGTTCCGCATCCCCTAAACAAAAAACAAATTTACTCATTGTTCCACGCACATTCATATCTTTTTGGCAATTGAGAGTTGCAGTTTTCGTTCGAGCAAGCTTCAGCTGCGCATTGCCAGCCCGCACCTACACGAGCGGCTGCTTCAGCTCGCTTCAGAAGTTGCTTTGTGTCGCTGCATGCGCTCTGCCCAGTGCACTCTGTGTGCTCAGCTCTCCTGTGTTTGTGTGGGCCTGTTTTGTGCTGTGCTGGCGAGTTCTTCAGAAAATGCGCAATGCAGACTTCCTCAATACCTTCCGCGAGGTGCAACAACAGCGGAGTTAATTACTCGGTCCACAAGTATTTTCTGTTATGTTCACCTTTTCATTGAGAATTCTTTCTCCGCGAATAAACTTTTTAAATATTGTAAAAAATTGATCACACTCTTTCTCATTTTAGAGATTTTTGGTAGTTTATTTATTTTTAACGTTACTCAATCTGAAATTTTAGTTTAAATTTTTTTTGATGAACTTTCGTGAGTATTACGGATGTCGAATAAGAAGTAAAAATTACGCTAATCAAACAACGTGTCGCGCTAGGGACGGCGTCTAAGCTTAAAGAAATGTTAAAACAGAACGCGAGATGCTAATTGAGTCCTAGTTCAAATAGAGAGGTTGAAATAAAAAATACAAGTTTATCTGTGCGTGAGGTGATGGTGATTCTATGATCTGCGGGGAACGAGTTGCAGTGTGAGACCATACAACTCGGGAAACAGGGCTCGATGTTGGCTAAGAGTTTTAATATGACGAAAATAAATCATTGAATGAAGCACAAGAATGAAATAATTGCTCAGTGTGCGGTGCCTATTCCTCCTCAGCGGGCCTGCTCATGTTAATTAAGCTCCGGTAAATATTACTACCGCTTGCCAATTAACAAAGCCTGCTTGCTTCAATTGTTTCTCTTTCCAGTGCTCTTTTCCAGTGTAAGAGTTAGATTCTATCTAAATATCTTTAAAACAAATTACATCTCAGCTTTAAGATCACTAGAAATGTTTAAGGAGCTACACTTATTTGTTTGCAAATAATTAATTGCTCATTTTGGAATGCGCGAGACCGTAATTGCGGTCTGTCTTGCTAAACTGCTGTGATAAATTCATCCCGATACCATCGAAAATGTGATTAAAGTTGCGAATTCTTGTGGTAATTGATACTGGTGTCGTATTGTGGTTTTTCTGACTCCAAAAATTGTATGTGGGGTCGTTGTAGTGAGTGATCCTGTGTAGTGCGAACGAACCTACAACAGAACACTTCATTACGAGCCTTTTTTTACAAAAACTCAGACGTAAGTGCTGAATTTCGGGTATGAATTTAAAACCGTATTTGACGAAAGTGCGTCTGAGCGAGCGTAAGTATTTGCACCATCTGTGCGGCCTGCAGCGGAGCGGTCACACGGCCTGCATCCGCCTGGTGGCGCCCAACTTGTGCTGTTAACTCGAGCCAAGTTGCCTAATCTGGTCCATGCATATTGATGATGATGCATGAGAGGCCCTTCATATACGGGCCGCGTGTCGGCCTGGCCGCACCATTAGGAAATATGGTCTGGATGTGCGCCTGGCAAGAATCTGCCTGAGGAAGTCATCGCTTCTTGGAAAACTGGTTTTGAGGTTTTTACCAGAGATTTATGAACGCACAAACGAGATTCATTTAAGTTAGAACGAAGTGTTTGAACATGAATCGCTTCTATTAATAATTTTAAATGGTAAGTTCAGCAAGAAGTCGTGATTACTGTCAAAAAATGTTTTTGCTTCCTGATTTACGTGAGCAAAAATTCATGGCAGAGTGAATCATCGCTTCACCTTAAAACCACTCATGAAATTAAAGAAGTTTGATTCTGTCACTAATTTAATGACTGAAGGTTTTTAATTTCGTTTTACGTATAATTTATTTCGGATAACTTGTCAAATTTACGTTTCTGAGCAAATCTTTCAACTATAGGAATATTTAGGAAGTCGAAGTTTTCAATTAACACCGAAGTGTCGCCACTAAGAGCATGCATATAACTACAATGCAATATTTATTTAAAAACTTGCGCTGCCTAAAATATCCAAACATTCTTCCAAGTCATTTCCCTATCAATTCCGCATCGGAAGGTCAGCCCATACAAAGTTAATCTAGACCACGTTCCCGAAGCAGCTTCCCTGCCATTACGGAGGTTAAATAAAACTATTCCAAAAAGTTTAATCCAACTTTTGCTCATCAAATTTCATTTTAATTGCGTCGCGTGAACTTGAGGGGAAGCAAGTGGCATCTCAGGACTGCGGGACGGCAAGAACTGCAGCTAACGTCGCCAGCTCTCTCACCTTGTGAGCTTCATGCAAACACAGCTCTGCTGTCGTTGTTTGGCTGCTCTTGCGATCTGCATTTGAACGTAGTTGTGAGAGCCGTTGCTCATTCAAAAGATAACATGCGCTGTAAAAGTCACCAATAATCATTGCTTCTTTTGCTGCGTAAGATGAAGGGTGTGATGCAAATGTACCAGGTGGCGATGTTTGTGTAGAATATTTTTATGATCATTGCTCTCATGGGAAATGTTCTATTTGACGACGTGTGTGAAACCAACATTTCTACTACCACTGGACTAATCATAACTTTCAATATTGTAGAACTAGGCGTTGATGTTGCAATTAGTAACCATGTCACGGGATATGTACTCACCAAAGATGCTCTTATTATATATATTATCGATGTAGTTGGCACGTCTCGAGCGTGATAGGTTCACCATCAAAAATGCTGGCATAATTCTGGGCGGCAGATTGTGTGTGTTCCTCTACACAGAAATTCTACGAAAGAGAAACGAAATTAATTGACACGCATGAAGTTGTTTCGTGTTTTTCTTAATTAGTCCGTTTGATTAAAACCACAGGCAGGCGCATTTCAGGAGATATATTTAACATGCTGAGCTCGTGCTGTGGCTTATCAAAGAAAGCCATGCAATATTTCCAGCGACAATGTGAGGTCTGCGCATGTAAGGTGACCTGCCTGCCAGGCCGCTCTTCAGACCTCTTTTGGTCCGCTTGCTCATTAATTTCCTTACGGAAAAAAGGCAGCAACTGAAATTTTTGGGTCATATAGTTGTTTTTACAAGGCAATTTGTGTCACTTCTGGTTTTGAGGCCCATCCTCCTTATTTTTACACACAAAATATTCTTCAGCGAACGTCAAAAACATCGCAATGTTTGTCTCATTTTAAACGTCAAGTTACGAACGTTGGGAGCCTCATTTAAGTATTTTCTTTCATTTCATATTTTTTACAGCTCTCGCTTGAATTAGTTATGCCTGCCCCATTCCAACTTCCGCTAAGTTAGAAACGTTGAAGTAAAATATGAAACTCCTTGAGTACCTTTGCAATTTGATAGTTCAACACTTCTCGTTTGAACGATCAAATTATGAAGAGACGCAAAAATCGTTGGTAACTTTAGCAATATCCAGACGTACGTCAGTCGTTGTAGCCGGCCAGATATTATTTTGGTATTTCACTAAACGGTGTGAATGTCTCTTTTCTCGAGGTGCTTTAAGCTGAGCAGAATTCTTCAGGCTACCATTAAATATCGCTAATTTATAGCGTGCTTGGTGAAATGAAATGCAAAAGTTAGGAAAACATTTTTATTATGAACACAAGAAAAACAATAACAACCTTAATTTTTTGATGACAACATACAGATTCTTTAATATGGATGAATTTTCACTGAAGGTAATATTTAAGATGACGCCCATCTGTTGCGACGCAGGCATTCAAACGGCGGTGCAATGATTGCCAGACGCGCTCGAAAACACCATGAGTATCACGAATACTTGCAGAGGTTCAACAGTGCTACCGATGAGGTCTTCTTCGGAATGAATAAGTGTTTCGTACGCCAAACTCTTCAAATGCCTTCAGCAGTAGGAAACTGGGACGTAATATCAGGAGACCTTGGTGGCCATGTGATGGAGCCTTCACGGCCAATCCCGCGCTTTAGATATCGGGTCTCTAGTAACTGCCTATCAGCAATCGCGGAGTGTGCAGGAGCGGTATCTTGTTGGAACCACATTCCTCTGATGTTTGTTGAAGGAACATTTTCAAACAACCGAGGCAATACTACATTTTAAGAAAAATCAAATATTTGCTTTCATTCCCCGTTTCCGGTATTACGTATGGCCCAATCAGATGGTCATCAAGAAAACCCGACCAAACATTTACGGACTATTTAACCTGCTGTTTAGCTTGTCTCACAACAAGTGGATTAACATCAGACCACAAGTGCAGATTATGAACGTTTGCTACTCATTTTTTGCACTAATGATGCCTCGTCTGTAAATAACTAAAACGTTTGATGTAAACAGATTTTTCAACTGTTTTGTGTAGAAACAACTTCAAAAACTGAACACTAAGTAGGAAATCTTTATCGTTAAATTCTTGCACATGCTGAACGTGAAATGGATGTGGACCATTATCGTGTCGAACTTTCCACACTGTAGTTAGACTTGTATATAAAACACGTACAGCAGAACGAGTAATTGCGGTGTGATTATTTCGAAAGCGTCCCAAGATTTATTCTTCCTGTCGGGATCTTTTCATCTTCTACGGTGTCCTCCTTCAGGTCGTGGTCTGCGAAATGCTCCATCTTCTCTCAGTCTCCGGTGTATGGCTACGAATATTTCATGCGATGAAACATGTCTGTTGGGATAACTTGCTGAGTAAATTCGGACAGCATCCCTAGAATGACCATCTGCTGCACCGTAACGCAAAGAGCGAATCTGCTAACTCAGCATTGGGTACTCTCACCATTTTCATTAATTCCTTTGCAGTAGATGAAATGTTCAAAGTGGACAAACAAGTTATATACTTTGATGTAATGGAACACTAATAAAACACGGATAAAAACTTCAAGTCAGCCTAATTTATGAACAAAGCATTTTCGACCTCACAGTTTTTAAGAAAAATGTGTTCATTGCGACGGTCCTAACCTCCTGTAAAGGTTTGTTCAACTGAGTACCAGTCACCCGGTGTAGTTTCTTTTGCCCGCTAACTCAGCTTTCAGAGCGTGTTTCATTAATTCGTTCACGATGACTTTCTGCAAAATGTCCACATGTCGCAACATGATATGTTCAAGGAAAAAGAACGAACTCAAAGTACAGCAGCTCAGTTAAAGTTGGTTTGATTTGACAGTTTAGTGGGAACATTCTTATGGAAAATCGAGGCTTAAATACAAGATAAAACAAGAGCCGTGGGTATTTTTCTCAAAGTGACAACAGGAGGTTCGTCCGACGACCGGTTAGTCGGATATGCGTGATGTCCGCCAAAATTTTTTCCTTATCTCATTTATCAATACCCTCATACTTCACTTACATGAAGTTCCTTATTGAGTTCTATGCTAAAATGACTGATTAATGAACCAACAGAGATCGGAAGTTGTCACCGGAGAACGATAACTTGTTTGCAAACCGCAAAATGATGGACTACACTGGGGAACACTCTTTTGGTTGCATGAGTTCTGACACGTCTTGATTCCAGTGGATTTGAGGTCACTGATTCCGAAAACGGCATTCGCTTGTGAAGATCAGATTTATTTTTCATGCTACGCGACCGTTTTTTATTTTAATCAGAAACTTTGAATAAATTTAATAGTACAGTGATGGTAAATGGAATCCTATCACTATAAGAAGTGGTTATGTTTTTCAACATACTCGTATTTAAGAAAGCTGTTACCGGAAAAAAGGCTTTTTAATCAAGTAAATGGCAATGTGGGAAGCGGCCGGTTTCTTTCTGCTACATATGTAGCATATATTCACAGCTCCAAAGCAAAGAAGGAACATTTGTGAATTTGTGATTAGAGCTCACTTTTCTTTCTTTGAAGTGAAACTTGGAGATCAAGATAAACCTTAGGCACCACATAAGGAATGTCATTCCGGCGAAGACAAATTGCGTCAATGGACTAAAGGCAAAAATAAAATAAAATTCAGTATTTCGATGATATGACGTGAGACACGAGACCATGTCACTGACTGTGACTTCTGTCTTACTGATGATGGTTTTACTGCTAAATCTTGTCAGCTTATCACATACCCTAGCCTAGATTCAGCAATCTGACCTGTGTCCCATTCAGATGATGTTCCAAAACCTATCTTCACACTTGCTTCTCTTAACTCTGACGGCGAATGTGCCGCTGTGTCGACAGAGGAGCTAACAGAAACAGTGACTCAGGTTTTGACGGTGTATCAACAGAACCGCAAATAGTTAGCCATTGCAAAACTCAATGATTTAATTCAAGATCTGGGTTTATCCAAAAAGCTGTCAGAATTGTTGGCTTCACGATTAAAAGATAAAAACTTGCTGGGAATGAACGCAAAGGTAACATTCTATCGCAACAGAGAAGATAACCTCTTAAAGTTCTTTGATTCCGTCTACTGTTGTGATATTCCTGGATTAGTAACGGAGATAGAAGCTACAGGCTATTATCCGAAAGAGTGGCACTTCTTCATGGATAGCTCTAAGCGGAGTCAGAAATGTGTTTTATTACATACCACAGCTCTTTAACTTTCATTTAAAAATGGTCAACTTCAATTTGAAAAAAGCTCAAGTTTAATTTTAAAAATTTCAAGGTCAATTTTTAAAAGCTCAAGTTTAATTGAAAAAAGATCAAGTTTAATTTAAATAGTCTTAAGTAGGCTATGCTCAGAAAAAGATCAAGTTCAATTTTAAAAAGCTTATATTTCTATAATTGCATATCTACTTGTACATAATAATAATGTTATTCAGTTTATTTGTGAAATGCATATTTCTTTAAAAGTTCTGGCACTGAAAATAGCGTAAATCGAATATCTGACAAACCAAGCTGCTGAGATTTGTACCTAATTTGATATTCTTCAAGTTTTACCTATGAATCATTTGCTAAACAGATCATCGGTACTTACATCTATTGAAAAAAATGATCCAAAAACACTTTATGTAATAAGTAACTTTGTGGCAATTAGCAAACTGCACTGACTAAAAAGTTAAACATAACATAGCGTCAAAATTATATTTAAACTATAAGGCTGCTGCAACAATGGATTATCATTTCATGTTACATAACATAGTATCATGCATAAAAAACAAACCAAATTAGAGACCAATCTCTTGACTAATAATTCCATTTATACACATTTATACCATAGCTAAGTGCATTTATACGTAATCTCCCATCTTTGTATCTTCTAACGCAAGTATTCCTGCAAAATGCTTCTGTATATGATTATAGGAGCGTAGACATAGCTTGGGTGTTATGGCATTAATGGATTCTTCTATTACTTCTTCAAGGAAGAGCATTTGGTGCTCAGTAATGGTCATTCCTTCCGGCGTGGAGTTCAGCATCTCTGTCATTTTGGTTGCAAGTAAGCGCTTCATTTTTGCTTTCATTGCTCTCCAGCATTCTTCTATGGGATTAATTGGTGCACTGTTAGGACTTGCTCGAAAGAACATAGCGCCAGAAAATTCTTCTTCATCAAAAACAGTTTCATGACTCACATGTATTGGGGCGTTATCACATAATACTATGACATTGTTAAGAGGCTCCGTTACTGCAAGCAGCATTTTGCAAAGCCATTCTTGACAGTCGTCTTTTCGGTAACTTCCTCTCCGCCTCAGCAGATACACAAGACCCTGTTGTGATATCCCTGCGATAACATGCATATTCTTTCCTCTTGAAGTCGGACACTTGACCGAACAGCAAGTTCCTTTACGAGAACGACCTTCACTACGCCGTAAGAAAAGATTAACATTGGTCTCGTCAATGAATATCATTAATTTACCATCGCCCATCTTAAAATTGCCATCGCCCATCATCAAACATAAGCTTTTCAAAATTGAACTTAATCTTTTTAAAATTTAGCCTTCCTGAGACTTTTCATATTTAACTTGATAATTTCTAAATTTACCATGAGCTTTTTTAAATTGACCTTGAATTTTTTTAAAATAAAACTTGAGCGTTTTTAAATTCAACTTGAGGTTTTTTAAATTAAACTTGAGCTTTTTCAAATTGAGCTTGAGCTTTTATAAATTGAACTTGAATTTTTTAGCCCAGCAGGGCCCAATGACTACATTTGTAGCCTTAAATTGAATTTATCGCCCCAGACCTCGAATCTACTGTCCAAATAAGTTATCGGTTTTATTGAATAGAAATAACCACGAAGGATGTCTACAATCAATGTAAATCCCATTTCTTGATTTCTGAAAATTTTATTCACTAGTGACGTTACCGTATTTCCAGATTTTCGACGGTTTCTAAGTGTGTTTTGTAATTTTGTTGCTACTTGCTTCGCTAGGCTGAAATTGTTTTGGTAGACACTTAGGTAAGCTGGCACATGTCCAAAGGGCAGGGCGAGTGCATTCAGAGATCCCTCCTGTTACGAATTTGGCTTTCAGGTGAGTTGAAACTTGGATGACTACATTTGTAGTCATTGGGCATTTGAGGGGTCAGTTCTCATATGAAACACACTCTCTTATTTATTGATATCGAGATAAATTATCTAGTTCAATTTGCTCCAACAACTTTCTAAAGTGAAATAAACATTTTAAACTGTACGAACAATAATTTTTTCTAACAAACAAGAAAATTTTTTCTCAGGATGCGTCTTCCCACATCAATTTTTTACGGGGCAAGTGTTCGCCACACATTTCTCCAAGATGCAATTGAAGAAGCTGTTGAAATTGATGTCCCTGCTGATATAGTGATAACTAGTCCTCCTGGTGGCGGTGATGGAAGTGACGTAGAAGACATTGATGAAAATAATTTACAAGCTGGTGCAATGTTGAATGAATTTGCAGGAGAGCTGGAGACTATGCATTACACCGAAGCTGAAGATGAAGCTCCAGAACAGGTACACTCTCATTCTAAGAGAAGGAAATTAGTCACCCCTAATTGGAAGACCTCACATATCCCTCCAAAAAATAATAAAAGTTCTTCTTCTGATGAGGCAGACGCAAAGAAAATTCTAGCCAACAATCATCATGAAATTATTGGGGCGTCGGAATGGCAGATATTTGAAAAGGTATTCAAAAATTTCCTTGATCACTTGGTTGTTGAAACTAACAGGAATGCTCAACAGAAAAATGATCATGCCTTCAAAATTGAGGAAAATGAGATGAGGAATTTTATTGGGTCGCTTTTTTTATCTGCATGTTCCATTGGGCTAAATTCTCGCACACTAAGAAATTCTCGCTCACTGCATTGAATGGTAGAAAAACTTATGTTAATAAACGAATTTAAATTGAACGAATTAAATTAAATTGAGATTTTTATTCAAATCATTTATGAGGTGCGAAACTCGCATAAAAATTGCGGTAAAAAGTTTAACATTCTGTTTAGGATTACAAGATCTTCAAGATCTCTTGATAATTAAATTAGATTGATTTTGATTCGACGCCCCGAATAGGAGGTGCACATTCATCCAACGCTGCTTCACAGAGAAACATCACAAGGTTGCGGTGCACATCTCTTTAGGGTCCTCGGTCAATGGTTAAAGAAGCCAGCACGGGAACCGGGGGGAGCGAGTAGCCCGAGACCGAACCGTGAACACCTGCAACCAGCAACAACACTATAATTCCCAAACCCTCATCACGTAGAATTATAACGAACACTATCAAGCTTATATTTCAACACTGAGGCGCAGAGAATTAAGGCCGGAAGCACTCTAGCACAACGTACCTTGTCAACAACGAAGAACAAGAACGGATGCACCAGCCACTGCAGGTTCGGCGAAAAACCAGACAAAGAACAGTAGATGGGAACCCAGACGGAAGCGAAGCTGACTTTTAACTTGTATACCAAAGAAACAATACAAAAGACAGATTGTAAGTTGAGGAACCAACAAACCGATAAGCGGAAAATTTCAATATGACAAACAAACTTCAAGCCCGTAACTCACCCAAGTATAACCCATAACTCTCCCAAGTAAATTGACATAGTCGGTGGGCCGCAAAACCACTTTAAGAGGTAATTGGAAAATTTAGCAGAAAACAGTTTAAGGTAGATGTTCGGCCAAAGGACAGAAGGTATAGAAGGGAGATGATTCAACTTGTGAAAGTCATAGCCTTGAAGAAAATACCGCTGGAAAATTCACGGAGCAGGCATTTGCCCATCTTTTAATATCAGAAACCTTCCTAGCTCAATTCACGATAAACTTAAATTTTGACCATATAGACCTTTAATGGCAATGCCAAAATTAAGGCCGCAACAAATAAATTTAGAGTTTCAGAATTTTAAGGTTTCAATACAGTAGAGTAGGCCGTAGCCCAACTACAGTTCAATATAATAGGCCTTAGCCCAATTAATACCTTCAAATAGACCAAACACCTTCAAGAGTTTAAAAAATTAACACCCGAACAAAAGTTTAATGAAAAGAAATCGCATTCATACAAACTTAAAAACAGTTAAAAGGTAAAGGAGAAGGTGGTCGAGCGTCAGTGGCAGATCACGGCCTAGTTACGTCACCAGCAACCATCACAAGCGAGACCCCCGTCCATAAAACCAACTGGCCACACAACCATCTCACGTGGTAGCAAGAGAAGGAGCCGAACAGCACACTATTTCTCAAAAACTAGGGCAAACCGAACACACCACTCGATCCCCGATCAGATCAGCAAAAATCCCCCCGGCCCGCACTACAGGCTCAAAATAAAAAGCCACACGAGGCATATGTGTGAAGAATTTCCCACAAATTTATACTGGCTTAAAATATCAACAGTAGTGTCTGGTGGTCTACCAATACATTGCCAGTAGCAAATGGGAGGTAACTCATATAGGTTGAAAACTTGACCCGATAGGAAATAACTCTTGCCATATTTGAAATCAGTGATCTCAATTTACTCAGGAACAGGTTTCAAAGTGTCTGCAATTGACCAAAAGTACAATTTTGTTCCCCAGTGTAATCAATTTCTCGAATGAATTTACTGGCAAGTTGAGCTTTACCTTTGTACTGAAGACAAACATTTGTGTTGAGCGCATGAAATCTATCAGGTATCAAAAAAGTATTCAACTAAGAGAGACGGTAGATTCACGAGAGAAGTTCTCCCGCAACGCGCACCTCAAAATTCGCCTCAGGCTCAACAATCCCCTTTAAAGAAAATTTTGAGGACTCGTATTCAAACATTCACCTCCAGACGAACTAAGCATCTAGTATTATATTTCAAGCGCACATTTTAGCTTTTTTTAAAACTGTATGATTTAAATTTACAACCTGGTGGCATGTTTAATTTGGGAGAGCGTGTACGGCTGGCGCAGGAGGGAGACCTCCAGAGGGTGAGCGGCATGTCTTATTCACGCGAACGAGGGTAATCTTCAGCCCTCAAATATAAACTGAGTGCGCTTGTTTCCAAGCACAGGCGCGCCTCAGCATGCAGAATGAGGTGCTCGCCTGTCTAGGCGCCTTAAGAATATTTTATTTCTTCAAGGATGGGAGAACGACAGGTTCACCACAGCTCTCTCCTGCGCTTGCTTTCTTCCAGAGGTCGAGATGATAATTAGGGAGACGTGTTTGTTTTGAAGACTTAATTTTCGTTTCTGTTCTGGCTCACAGTTAAGCAAGGGGCCTCACATCTGTGAGAAATTGCTTATTTGTGTCACAAAAAACATGCTAGTGCTTGCGTGTGTGATAAGCTTGACGACTCTGAGGGTGACTTCATTTTTTTTGCACTTCCACTCTGTGATTGGGATGTGGAGGCAAGAGACTCGGTTGTCAACCCCGAGAGTTCACCACATGACTCCTTTCTGTAAACATATTTGTTTTTATTTTGTTATATTCTATTCTGTTCAATTTTTGTTGTTACCTTGGTAATTTTTATTGAAGTTTGTTCTGCTCTGTTCAATCGTGTTCTGTTATAGTCTGTTCTATTTCGTTCCGCTCCTCGTTCCGCTCCTCGTTCCGCTCCTCGTTCCGCTCCTCGTTCCGCTCCTCGTTCCGCTCTTCGTTCCGCTCCTCGTTCCGCTCCTCGTTCCGCTCCTCGTTCCGCTCCTCGTTCCGCTTCTCGTTCCGCTTCTCGTTCTGTTGCGGGTTCCGTTCTGCTCCATTCTGTTTCATTTTGAGTACTTATTATTTTGTATAATATTTTGCTTCATTATATTCTAGTTTGGTCTAGTCTGGTCTATTCTGGCCAAATCTGGCCTGGTCATGTCTACAGCTTTTCACTTCAAATTAATCCAAGTCAAGTTCATTTAATTCAAGTCGAGTTCAAATTAATCCAACCCTAAGTTGAGTTAATAGTTGACATAATCACTTGTTAATTTGAGTTTTTTTGTGTTAAAAATGTATGTATTAGATGTGATGAGCAAGAAAAATGTTTTAAACGAAAAACGCAACAAAAACGGACGGACTAACTAACTTAGGGAGGAACAAGCAGAATATTTTGTAGAAGATTGTAAAACAACTTTAATGTGTACTATAATAAGAAGTTTTTATAATTGACTAATATCTGTTACTCCGCTCACAGATCTGAATCACAATCTTCCTCCTGATGCTAGATACTTACCACATTTTACGACAGCTTGTTTTTAAATGGCAGAAATTTTATGTATGCATTGCTGAAAGGAAAAAAGTTTTTATTGCTGATCACATCCAATAGATACATTTTTAACACAAAAAGGCTCAAATGAACAAGGGATTATGTCAACTATTAACTCAACTTAGGGTTGGATTAATTTGAATTCGACTTGAATTAATTTGAACTTGACTTGGATTGAATTCAACTTGACTTGGATTATTTTGAAGTGAAAAAGGTGTGGTCTGGCTTGATCTGGTCTAGTCTGGGCTGATTTAGTTCGGTAAGGTCTATTTCTTTTCGTTTGTTATCTATTGTCATGTTATTTTGAGTCATCTTGTGTCATGGTTTTTTACACCATATTATTCAATATCACCTGACGCTTATAATATGTCATACTAGTTTCGTTTGCCTTTGGTTATATTTTCTCACTGCATATTCCATTCTGATCGTTTTCGTATATTTCCCCTACCCTGGTTTTACTTCGTTCTGTTCTCGTGGCGTCGGTGTGTTGCGGTACACTCCCTGCCCACTGTCGTATTTCGTTGCGTTGCCGTTTCTTCGGTGGTTTTGTTGCTTTTATTTGTTATTTCATCGCTTCTGCTGCGTTTAGTACCCGTTTCTTCAGTTCCATTGGGCTTAGTTCCTTTTCTTTTTGTTTTGTTCTATTCAATTCCTTTCTCTTTCGTAGTGTTAAGTTCCATTTCCAATTCTTTTGTTTTACTCCGTTTACCTACTTCCTTTTTCGTTGAGTTCTGTTCCTTTTCTATTTTATTTCGTTCCATTTCTTTCCCTTCCATTCTGCTGCTGCTCGTTTCCCTCCCATTTTCTGTATATATGGCACTTTGTTCCTCTGAATTATATTCTATTCAATTGGATTTTTCTCTATTTTTCTATTTTATACCTCATTCCATATTATGTTACTCCGTTCTTCTCTATTTGGCTCCTTCCCATCGTATTCTGCTCAACCCTATTCTATTCTACTCTATTTCAGTCTATTCTGCTCCTTTCATCCTCTCATACTTCATCCCATTTGATTCTGCTCCACTTTACTTCTACTGCTCCATTCAATTGTATTCTACGTCACTCCACTATATTCTATCCCATTTTCCAATGTACTCCTTTCCACTCTAATCCGTTCTACTCTTTTCCACTCTAGCACATCTTATTCCATTAACATCCACTTCGCTCTTTTCCTCTCTTTTTTCACTTCACTCCATACCATTCCCCCGCATTCTGTTAACTCCACTTTAATAAACTGTTTTCAACTTCACAACACTTAGTTCCATTTCATTCTCTTTCAATCTATTTAAAATCATTCTAAGTCATTTCATTTGATTTCGGTTCAATGTGCATTTCATTCCAGGTTTTTCTATTGTATCTCAAGAAGCGCAAATAGACTTACTGGGCCTTTAAAATAAAAGTTTTCTATCTATTTTTGGAGCTAAATATGGTTGCCACCGCATCAGAACAGCTCAGTCATTTAGTCTGGACCTGACAGGTTGCAAGCAAAAATCCTGATTATTTTACCTGGATGTGATTTCAAAAGCAAAAAATTGAGCATTAAACCTATCATAAATTTAAAGAATACGAGAATCTGCACACTCAAAATGTCGCTGATCTTCGAGGGACATTGGAGCAGATGGGAATTTTCCCTTCATGCCATGCTTCTGTTAAGCTGTCATGAAACACAACCTTCTCATTGAGGGCTCGTTTACTGGAAAAATGAAAGCATTGTGGAAAATATTTAATATAGTTTTTTCAGCTCAGCGGCTTCTGAACCCACGATCGTTTGAAGCTGGTCTAAAATTCCATACTCAATAATACATTTTGCCTATCTAGAATGCCACAGCGTAGTAATATGCTTCAGAAATATCTTTTGCATTAAATTGCAGTTTTTAAAAACTTTTTGAATGAAACCACGGCTGAAAAATTGAGGGAACAAAGTGCTTGCCTAACCCTAAGGCTTCAGTCGCCTTTTACCAGAAGCAAAGAAGTCTGCATTTGCAAAAAGAAGGTAAATGTCGGGAAAAATACTCAGAGTTCTGCATAAAACTTGCAAATTTTCTGCTCAGCTGCAACACGATGCCTTTCTACTCTTTATTTCTAGATGCTCGGCTTAGAAAGCACGTGTCTATTTGCATCAAAAGCTGTGCTGCTCTCCATTGGTCTTCTGAATGGTTATCTTTTAGAGGGAGATGCATTTTGCTTAAAGTGACACGTAGACTTGTAGTTCGAAAAATTGACTTCTAGGATGAAGCAGATGCAAGACCAGCTGCAGCAGGTGCGATAACCAGCAGCAGGTGCAGCAGGTAGGGCCAGCTGCAGCAGGTGCAGTAGTAGGAGCAGCTATAACAGGTGCAGCAGGTAGGAGCTGGAGCAGGTGCAGTAGTCAGAAGCTTGTGCAGCAGGAAAGGGCAAGTGCAGCAGGCAGAAGCAAGTGCAGCAGAAAGGAATAAGAGAAGCAAACAGAAGCAGGTGCCGCAGGAAAGGGCAAGTGCAGCAGGCAGAAGCAGGTGCAGCAGAAAGGAATAAGAGCAGCAAGCAGAAGCAGGTGCAGCAGACAGGAGCAGGCAGGAGCAGGCGAAGTAGGCAGGAGCAGGTACAGAGAGCAGGAGCCGCAAGTAGCAGCAGGTACAGAAGGCAGGAACAGCTATACAAAGCAGGAGAAGCAGCAGATGCTGAAGGCAGGAGCAGTAGGAACATCGTGTTGTTTTGGAGCTGTCACTTAGGTCGATGAAGGTTGGTCACCCCGCCTTTACTGAAGCAAATACGCAAAGCTGGCGGGTGCCGCCTTTGAAGTCGTCGAGGCAGCATTTGGGCAGTCGGCCGGAGCATCGGGGCCTTGATCTCTTGCAAAAGGAAGAGCGGATGTCTGCCGAAGCCTATCGATCTAACCTGAGCTTAAGAGCCCTTCAGTACCTGGAGAGTTCGCTACCTTGATGCTGTTAAGGTCAACTTCACTGTTAAATGCTGCTGCGTGCCTCGGTCATTCACGGGCCAGGCATGGATCTAAGGTTTCCCAACGTCTTGAGTGCTCAGTTATTTGATATTCACGGCCAGATGATGGGCCTCAGCGCAGATTATTCATCTCGCCTTTTATTCACACTATTATTCATTTCTTTAACCGAGTGTATGGGAAGCTTGCAAGACTTTGAACTGACTGATGATGATGATACACTTTCGTGAGAGATTTCGGCGAAAACTATCCTCTTTGTCAGGGGTGGAGTGACCAGTGTTGACCGCGGGAGAGCTTCGGTGAGATGAGCGTAAGTACGGTATGCGCACATTTTCCTGTGTCAGGTGATCCTTTTTTTCTGGATGTAATTATGTTTTGAGGTGGGGGTCAATAGTGTGTTCTGTGTTGTGTATTCTGTGTGAGGCGCCTTATCTAGGATCCCTTGTATGTTTCTTATGCTGCTTACTTTGAGTTTCTTGCAAAAAGTTCATTTTAATTATAAAGGTAATAGCAAATATGAACTTGAAAGTCATTTTAATGAAACGTTTCAAGCCTCAGCTCATCATCAGTCATAATCTAGGCAACAAAAATTTAAATGCAAAGGATTAAAAACGGGACAATTTCACAAAATTGTTCTTAATGTAGAGAAATTGAAGTTTAAATAAAATAATGGCATGACGTGAAAAAACTGAATATATCTAAACATCAGAACTTCAATACCTAGTGTCGTAAATGCAAGTCAAAGTGGAAAAATATAATATGGATTACAACTAAAATGCGTGAGCGGTCATAGGGATAGATTAATAGCTAAAATAAAATCTTATCCGGGAGAGTGAGATGCTGAGGGAAATGAGTGTGTGAGAGAGAGAGGCAAAAATGAAAGGAAACGAAAGGAGGAAAGAGAGAGAAAAACACAACTCCTAGAGACTGTTGTAAAAATGAAATACTTTGTACAGCCTCACACACTGATAAGGACTCAAGGACAGGAAGTGTGACACAGATTAAGAAGACAAAACACAGCAGACTTCTGGACGGGAAGAACTCAGAAGTCCTCGTTTTCTTATGCTAGTCGCAAAGAAGTCTTCAGCCTTTTCGAAAACGTACCGCTCCTGTCCAGCTTCGTCACTAAAGCAGCGTTGAGCATATAAAAAATGCAGAAAATGGGAAGTCAACATAATTAAATGGCAGAGACACGTATGACAGTATGACACTCATTAAACCTCATAGATTTACAGTGCGGCAAACACACAAAATTCCACACCCCTACCGTGTGAAGGGCGAGTTCTGAATCTGGTGTGGAGACCAAATTTCTCCTGCGTTTAGGTGACAGTAGGTACTCTCAAAAAATGGGATAGCAATGAATTTGAGCAGGAAAGTCGATTTTTCAATTCTACCACTCCGCGTTGCGACCTCGCAAGTGTAGTCAACGTGCTAAATAATCTCCAAGAACTATAAGCTCAGTTTTCATAATTTGTGGCATGAGGCTAAATTTTCGTGTACGCAATTGTCAGCGATTATATTTCCGATTGTTTTGCTTCCAGACGTAATAGAAAACGAGAAAAATAAACACCGATCTTACCTCTGTCCCTGCTCGAAACCTCGAAAATGAACGAGACAAGGTCTAGACCTGTTTGTTATGGTGGTACATAAATTTTCAATTTTACATACTTGCAGGAGTTTAATTCTGAATCAAGTATGCAAGACCAATTGCTCGAATGCTTGAACTGTCCTATTCGAGAATACTACTTCAAACCTGCTCAGCCACCGAATGAAGGACAGCAATTGCCATTTTCTTTTGAAATAAGTTTCGATTTCCTTGCAAGGGGAAAATAGTTTTCCTGACACGTCCCTGTTTCATTTATTTTTCTCGTACATTTTTCTCTTCGGTTACATTTGCGTATGATTCTTAAATGATACTGATCGGAGCTGGCATACTTCATCGACAGTAAAATATCAATAATTGACAGCTGAACATAACACTGAATCCAATCTGAACTTATTATGGTTAAACATATTCTAAATGAGAACATAGATACTGTATCTTGAGAACAATCTGCGCATAAATGAATACTGTGAACGAAATAACACATCCGTTAAGAGCTGTTCACTTGCGATGACATTATATTTGAGTTTTGTGCTCAGCTGAGAGAATATGCCGATTACAATACCCTGTGTGGGCTCAAGACTGCGTGCCGGAATAAAAAATTTTCTGACAAAATTTTGGTGCGGTCGTGAGGCTCGTTCAGGTGTCTTCCGTGATTGACAGACGCTAAATTCAGATGCGAAAATAGACAATAACTTTTTCTCTAAAAGTAGAAAAGTTTAACAAGTTTTTACAATTCTATTGAACCTCCAAATTTATTCTTTTATGTTAACTTATGATATCAGCCTCGCTAAAATTAATTTTGAAAAATTTGCTTTTGCTTTGCAGCTCTCTTTCTCATACATTTGTGAAAATTTTTTCTTTTAAACTTCAAGTCACACTTTAAAAATTTTGAGCTGATGTGTGAAATTGAATTTCGACCTAACTGGAATGCAAAATCAATTACGTATGATGAGTCTCTTAACAAAGAAAAGACACCATTAGTTCTGCTGTTGCTCCGATATATCTTGAAGAAAACGAAGTCTTCTGAAGCTGTCGTTAGGCAGCGATGCTCACAATTCCCGGTCGTAGAAAAGAAAGCAACCGCGTTGCTTTGTTTTCCATCGTGTGAATCGAGCCCCAAATGACCTCCACCAGCTGGCATTCTTGCCAAGAGCGAGTAAATTGCTTTGGAGCACAAGAGGATTTGGAAGAGTTAGAGCTACCCTCTACCTCCAATACTCATTAGTGGAGGCATTAAATGCAAATGGGCTCCCGCTAAATAAGGAACTCGGCAGCGACATACCAATTTCAGTGCACTGACGGAGGAGAGCCGGGCTGCCCTTCGGAAATGCATTGTTTCAGCTCCGTCATTTGATCCGCTTCTGGCTTAGGTCGCCGTACTGAATCCTCTATGAGACGATTGAATCCCCTGCATAGTCGCGTGATGAATTTCGGTGAGTGTTCAAACATTTGCACTGCGAAGAAAGCGCAACTCGGATCAAGGAATCTTCCAAGCTAAGTGATTTCCAAATGATTGCAACTGCCGTAATTCGATTGTTTGAGCCCGAAAATAAGAGAATTTATCCTATTGATTTGGATACTAGATTTCAAAAATATTATATCTGGTATTTGCTTTAGGTGGTAATGAAAGCAGCGAGATTTGACTTGAATTTTAAACATCGAGGGAGTACTGATAAAATCTTGTACAGGAAATTGGAGATTGAAGCCTGAATTTACTTGTATTTCAGAATTTGGTCGTGCTGGTCGGAGACAAAATCAAACGTCTACGAAAGTGAACGAAAGCCAGCATCGCAGTAAAGTTGTAAGTACCTCATACAAGGATGAAAGACTCAGCTCATCTCAGGATGGGAAGTTTTCATGTGAAAAACTCATAAAAGAGTTTACAGATTTAGATGCCCATGTGACGTCGAGAGTAGGTCTACTCGAGAGAAGCAGCTTGATTGCCTGCTTTGAAGTCTGCAGCGACACCCGCACCGCCAGACACGCGTAGTCGTCCGAACTTTGGTTTAAAGTCTCGTGTGCAGCTGGCGCTCGCTGGCGTTACTTACACTCTCGCACTCAAGAAGCGCCTCTCGGCCAAACACAAGACTGGTTTCATTTCCGTCACACTATAAAAAAATGTCATAAACGCCCTGTTCATGCATAGAAATAAGTGCTCTCTCTTGGCTTGCGCCGCTCCCTGCCGAACGGAATAGAAAGCAATGGCAAAAACTGCAAAAAAGGATCTTGGTCTTGGGTCGTTGAGCCCATACCGACTTGGTCACAGCTAATGGATTCGCGGTCGAGGATTGGGCGACCGCCGTTAGTGGTTCTCGAGCATATTTGATTTTAGGTCGCCTGACCTCCAAGCCAGCTTTTGAGGGGCATTTGCTCTTGGGAAAACAGCTCGGCCCAAGTACATGAGCGAAAATTCAATATGAAGGTGCAATGTTCATTTCATAATGGAAAGCGTGTAAGTGCAGCGAATATTTAGATGCAAGCAATCTAGCAGCTGTAACGGTTACTTACCCCCGTGTAGCTGTGAAATGTGTTTTGATGGAAGTGAGCGTTTATCTTTGTCGCGTGTTTTAACGATTGAGGGCGTGTAACGACAATGGGCATCATTGATAGAAAACAGCGGGTGTTGCGAGCCACGCGCGCTCACGTAGGGACAGGCACAGGCGTGAAGAGCATCAGGCACCTACAGTACGTGCGAACATTTCGAAGTAAATCTGTTTCAGCAACACTGGATGAGGATTATTATTCACACAAGCAGTAGCTTTAAAGTGGCTACAACTACTGTACATTTGGGAATTAGCATTCACGAGGGAAAGGTGTGAGGTCCCGTACTGAAGGTAAAATAGGTCTTCCATTTGTGGAAATAGAAATATTTTTTGTTAAGGACCCATTTTTGGTTCAATGCTGTATTTTTTTCAGTACCTATTACTTGCTTCAATCTTTATCTTGATTCATAAACTTCTTTCTCAACTGACTGTTTCTGTTCTCTGGGTGTGAGGACACACTTTCCGTACAGCAAAACGAGATGCAACTGTGAGCAGCATATTGAGGAACCCGATAAGGTTTAATTATTTTTTATTCGAATATCCATAAATCAAACGTGCATATACAAAGGCCAAATAAATATTTGTTGCATCAGACGAGGGCTCTTGCGTGCCCTTCAGCACTGCGGCCCAAAAGGAACCCCGGACTTTGCTCGATTTTTGACATTTTGTGCAGACATTGAACATCTGCAACTCATCGTCAAATGTTAAAAAATTCTCATACCTCAATTACTAAAATATCATCTGTGTGTTATACACATCTAACTTTGCTCTCAAAACTTTCTTGAATATCTTAATAGGAAAGTTTGCTTTAACAACTGAATAACATTCTTCTGTTTTCGTTTCCTTCGCCCTAAATACAAAAGAAATTAAAAGCATGATTATGATTTTGAATTTTAACTATGAGGATAAAAACAGATGTATTTCACTTCCAACGACATTCAGGCGTCAATGCGACTTGAGCGGCCGAGCAAAGTTTAAGGAGCGCGGTTACACTTTTTTTTCATTGTGATTCCAGCCATTAATTGGTACATCTTTAAAGTGCAGGTAGTGAACTCCTCCACGAAAATATGTCGAAAATTCTTTGAACGCGGCATTTTCTAGAATGAGTATCGAATGTATCTTTTTCAACTATGTGCAGAGCCGACTTGTGCAAATTAAATGTTTAAAATAATTCTCTTATGTTCTACGCTAGGTTTGAAGCTGCTTTGTCTATACTAAAGCTATTCATAAAATTTTAAAAATAGATAATGATTAAAACATTCAGTACTTGAAATCACAACAGTATCAATAAGCTGGAAAAAAGCACAGCCATCAAACAAGAGTTGTAGACTGGAACAATTTTCAGTACTTCACAGCTCATCTGGATGGAGCGGTTTTATTTTGTACCTAAACAGGCCAGGGAACGCGAGTGGGACGTTTTATTCACAGAGATCCTCAAATTAATCCCCAAAGTAAATCCTGGACAGAAAAATAGTTCAAAGGCACCTAAAAATGTGCGGAAAGTTTTATGCACAGCTTCATTCGGCCGGTCTCTGTCTCTAACTGCAGCGCTAGACTTTTCCGCCGAGAATCCTAAATCTTTCTTCGATTTTTACGCGGAATGAAAGGTTCGTGAAGCGCGCAGCTTCGGGCCAAATCAATGGCTTTTGCTTTCGTAGGCTTCACCGTCCACATTCTTGGGTGACTGGCGGGGATTGCGGGAGGGCCATGGGCACTCCCTGTGCTCTGCCTCACTGCCTGGGGACACCAGAAATTGTCCTTCGGAAATCAAATTACGGAATTTTTGTAATAAAAGTACTTCCCCTTTCGTTGTGCCGCCTGGGGACACCGAGAAGCGAGTGTGGTTTGATTCCAAGCTCACAGAATATTTTTACTAAACTCTTCCTTTCCTCGGCCCGCTGGCTGTGTGGGGACAACTAGAGTTAGTAATATCGGAAATTTAAGACAAAAATTTTTCTGCAGCGAGGAGTGCTTGAAAATATTATTTGAACTATGATATAGACGTATTCGTTAGTGCTTGGTAGGCTGAGCTTGAACTATTGAATGGTACTTGGGATTTGCAGACATATTTATTTCTGCTTGCTGTGTGTAGTTGAAGTATTGAAATTACTTGGGATATTACTGACATATTTAAATGTACTTGGTGTGTTAGGGTTGAAGTATTGAAAGGCCCTTGGGATATTACTTGGTAGGGTTGAAGTATTGAATGGCACTTGGGATATTACTGACATTTATCAGTACTAGGTGTGGTAAGATTGCAATATTGAATGGAACTCGGGCTATGGTTTAATAGATGTGTTCCATGATACTTGATTCATCATAACACTGACGTGTTGAATGATACTTGGGCAATGACTGCAGGGAATTTAATAAGGCAGTTGTTGCTTTCGTCACCCCGGCCCAAAGTTAGAGAAGAGAACATGTGCCGAAGTGAAGAAAACTTTATAATTGAGAGATAAAATTTCGTACCCTAGATTTAAAAAAAGATAATAGACAAATAATTGAGATAAATAGAATTTAAATAACCAATTTTCTACACACATTTAGAAATATAGATTATTGATTTCATTGCCATCATTCGTTATAACTATTATTATGAGCGTGACAAAGAAATGGAAGAAGCGGACTCCAAACAAATAAACCAAGGGTATTATTAGGTAGTAGCAGGCCCCGTGGAAATTTCACAATGTCATCATTAAGCTAGGTGGGCCCGTGAAAAAAATCCGTCAACATTACCTAACCACAGTAGAAGAAACAATGTAGGGTCAAACCAGTATTTTGTTCGTTGACCGTGTGGCAATCACGGTAGAAGAAATAAAGTAAGGGTCAAACCAGTCTTTTTTTCGTCGACTGTGTGGCAATGCTGACGTCATGGCAACGAACCAATAGCAGAGCTTATTTTACATCTAGCAACACTGCCAGCCCCAAATCTGGCACCCCTATTGGCCTAACGATATGTCGCCATGGTGACCTCCCAAAGTGTGTTTGAAATAAAATTGTTCTATTGGCTAGCCGAACAAGAGGAGGTGTATTTTCCCTTATAGAAATGACTTTACCTTGTTTCCTCTACCATGACCTATGCTAACCTAAACTATTCTAACCTAACATATCCTAACCTTTTCTATCTTAACCTAACCAAACCTATCCTAACCGAACATATCCTGATAAAATGTCAAACTTATAAATGCATGTAAAGGTCATCTTTTAATGTTACCACAAACTCAGACGAAAGAGTAACGGACGGACGAAGTAACTAAGGAAGGATCAAGCTGCCTGATTTCTTCTGATCTTGCGTTCTTTTTTGCGTTCTCTGCTAAGTCTTCTTCTTCTTTCCTGAAGTGTCTCCATTTTATTTAGTTTGAAAATTTGCACACAATGAAGATAAACTTAAATTTCTGAATGTTTCTAACCGCAAAACCTTTGTTATTTGAATGTAATCAGTAACTATTATACCAAACAAATAAACACACATCCTATGTTTCTGAAGTAGCGGACACCAAACAAAAATTTGTAGATAAATATTTAAATAAACACACAACGGGTATTATCAGGTTAGATTATAAAACCCTAACGCTGTAAGTTCATGGCTATACGTACGCTTTTAACGCAGTACGTTCATGACAACAGAATATCGCAATAATTGCACAAATGATATGGTAAGAGGAAGTGTCAGGTGAGCACAAATGATGCGGGCGTTGAGGGAGCTCGTGGCGCTCCTGACGACGGCCAGCCGAGCAGAAATAAGACGCGTGTTCGTTCACTTGAAATCAGGAATTAAATGGAAATGCGGACTCGGGCGTCGTGTGTTTTGTCTCACTGCAGGAAATGTGCAACGGTGAGTTGGATTGTGTGGGAGCTGCGACGTAAAGACTCAGTGTTCGATGCTCGTGAACTAAATGTTCTGTAGCTGTAAGCACTTACATCTTCACTTATTTTGTTCACGTAGAATTTCATAGATTCATCTAGTTCTTGAATCGTCTATAGGGTTTAAAATCTGAAAATTCAGATGCGCAGCCTGGCACAATGCTGAGATCAGGTAAATATTATAATCAGACCAAATAAACCTGAATAATAGAACCAGAATGATCAAATTAAGCTAATTGAACTTGCCTAATCAAACAGATTCCGAATAATCAAACTTAAATCATAGAATTCCAACGAATTTAAAACCAGGTAATGTTCAACCAGAAAACGAGTAATGTAGGTCGAGTTATTGATGGAAACGAATATCCAGTCTTGCAGGCATTGAACTCAAAATTCTGATTCCGTATAAGTGACCAAGATTCACCGAAGACGCTTCAGATTTTTAGCATCACATCTAAATTTTCAGGACAGACCGTCTTCGAAAGGAAGATCAACTTCAATTTGAAATGGGGTTGCTGCAGAATTTAGCGTACACAATGTGGAATATATTTGCAGTTTAGCTGTGTTCAGCAGTGTGTGTAGTGGTGGCTGTTGTCTGCGAGAGACTGCAGATATATTACGTCTCTGTAACAGGCATGTGAGACAGGTGTGCGTGGTAGAGCTGTGACGTTAACATGTGCTGCCAAATTGTGTGGTTGAGGCCTCCTGTAAATACGCGCATCAGATACTTCAGATTCAATGTTCAAGGACGCAGCGTTCAAGCAGTATTCAAAACAGGTTTGTCAGGTTACTTTTTTTCTGGCAAAGGTCATCAAATCTCGTTTGGATCGAAATAAAATTTGACCAATAAAACAACTCAGCATCTGGCAACCACGTAGTGTAGCCAGTTGGTGAGTGGTGTTTTTGGATATAATTTTCTTTGTGAAAAAAGACCAAACTTGAAAATTTTGTTCATGGAAAACAATGCAATAATTGTATGACAAATTTATTGCGGGTCCAGTTTCCTAGTGAAGTTCATTTATGTTATAATTTATAGTTGCTTCGTTCTAACTTAGCGTATACGACTTATTTTCCCGAGTTTTAAATCTGCGTTTCAATCTATTTTCATTAAAAGCCTTTCGATATTTTCAATTATCGGGCATTGTGAAAATCTGAAAACTGGAGTAGACATTTCAAAAAATGAATTTCTTTTTAGCACAAAGAATCCACTTGAGTAGACGTCGACCGAGGATTTAGAAAGTGTGTAGTGTGGAGGCTGGCTGAATAATACGGTCATTGTAAGGCCGGTCAAACACCCTGAGGAGCTACTCGAAGATACAAGCGAACAGGAGCCGATGTCAGAAGTCTTTCAGACGGCTACCGAAATTCGGCAGGAAATTTAAAGTAAAGTTAACAAAGTGTCTTTCCGCTCGGACGCTCGATCTCGTCACGTCTCAGTCCCAGCTCTGCTGCAGTCGGCAAAATCCGAAATAAAATAAAGCTTCGGTTACCTGCATTACGACCTCAGTTCAGTCAATGGAAGAGTTCAAACTTTTGAGTCCGGGAGCCTCGTTCAATTAAACATCAAAATTCAAGCGGGAGATTGGTCGAAATTGCATCGTTCTCAAGATTACCTTACAACCAATGAATATCATGCATGAATTTTTGGTGAGAGACTGAGCAAGACATGGTAAAGTGAACATGGTGCTTGCATATCACATGAAATTTAAATGCATGTGATGAGACTGAAGACAAAATTTCTGGCGTTGTTCTTATTTCCTGACTGAGAAACGCTTCTTTTCAAGCGACGACTTGAATCATGAGACGACGTAAGAGGGTCAACGATGCCTGAAGTGATGCATTTCTGTCGAAATGTGCAGCAACATCTACCCTATTTTTCTAACGCATGTCAGAACTCTCTCTAAATATTGAAGGCGAGTCCATCAGAGGCCCTCATTGTTTGGTCGTTTGTTGGGCAGATGCCGACAAGTCTAGTTGGTCGAGTCAATATAAGGACGTGGGCTTAAACAGAACCTCGAATGTGAACTGCTTCTTTTTTTGTGAAGCACGTTTTCTAATTCCTCAATTTCCAAGCGCAATGATGTAGTCAAACGACTCCATTTTATAAGCTGACTCCTTTTTAAGCCGCCCACAGTTTTTATCAGCATGCATTTAGAACGTGCGTAGATTGTGTACACACTTGATTCTTTGCATCTTTGGCGTACGCATCGAATGATGTGATTGTTGCTCGCTGGAAAGTGGCAAGAAATCATGCGAGAATACGAAAAATTTAGGTTTCAATTCTCCTTTATTTCAGAGCAGCAGAAATTGAAAACAGATTACACTTTTAATCACACGCATTTGAGCGATGCCATCAACAGATTGCAGCCACTGGTACAGCTTCCTTGGCTTGATTGAACTCCTGACTCGATAGGTTAGTGAAGCCTGCAGCTTGTAGCACTAACATACTTCCTGTAATGCGATACATTTCTGTGTGTATATATGTAGATCTATAAATTCATGGATAAATAATATATATATATGTGAGCTCGAGCTCAGACACGGATTTGGAGCGCTGCATAGGCTGGCACCTAATCCCTTACACGAGCCTCGATTCTATTACTATCGGGAGCGGGAACTGGATCTGAGTGGAACGGGGGATCTGACTGTAATGGGGGAATAGGAACTGGATCTGACTGTAATGGGGGAGTGGGAACTGGATCTGACTGTAATGGGGGAGTGGGAGCTGGATCTGACTGTAATGGGGGAGTGGGAACTGGATCTGACT
>JACJUY010003019.1:30508-66452 GCA_014220935.1 Platorchestia sp. MABIK | reverse complement strand
AAGGGGGAGTGGGAACAGAATCTGACTGTAATGGGGGAGTGGGAACTGGATCTGACTGTAATGGGGGAATAGGAACTGGATCTGTCTGTAATGGGGGAGTGGGAACTTGATCTGACTGTAATGGGGGAGTGGGAACTGGATCTGACTGTAACGGGGAAGTGGGAACTGGGTCTGACTGTAATGGGGGTGTGGGAACTGGATCTGACTGTAATAGGATGAAAATTGTAGCATCCAGGATGTTGGTCAAATCTCTGGGCCAGATTGACATAATTTTTCAGTGTACTTTTGAACTTTCGTAGGACTAATTATCTATGATTCAAAATTATCTTTGTTCATGGCAACCGCGTTTGCACAAAGCTCATCGGATAAAGGCTCCTTGTTAGTGCGAGATATCGTATTTTTTATGCTAACAATTTCAAATTATCTGAACAAGTTGAGCCTATCAATAAATTCATAAACATACGTTGATGGTAAAATAAATTTGGGTTTAAAATAAATAATAACAAACATGTACACTGAATTACCATACAGGTGTCACTTGTGGTCCTGCAATAAACATGGCAAAGTTTCACTTGTGTGCCCACCATTTCTTTCTCCCTTGCGCAGGATAACAATGTACACATTACACGAGAGTCGGCCTCGTTCTTCTGCTCCCCAACTCACTCGCTTCAGTAAACTTGGATTCACAGTGGAAACTTGGATCACTGTGGGAAGTATGTTGCTACACGTTACTCCTCAAAGCTTTTTATAAACTTCTCACCGAATTTGATGCTCAATGTTGTCAACCGCTTTCCAGGGATCTGGAAGCATGAAAAATAACTGCGTTTTTCCCGATTACAAAAGGCAGTGTGTTTTTACGTTTGTTAGCAGACATGGTAGTGAAAAAGTTGATTTTGTTACGACTTGAAAAAGCATCCGCCGCAATTTTTCCTGGCACCCTACCGTCAAGAAAGCCAGGCTCTTTGATCCCCAAGAAGATTTCTATTCATGATGACATCAAAAGAAAATAAGACAGTTGTACATATTATTCAGTCTCAACGGCTTCCAAATCATCCCTCCCTGTTCCCCCATCCAAATGATTTTTCACTCTCATTAGGGAAGTCGTGAAAACAATCCAATATTGGGAACAGAAGAATTTGAAAATTTAAGGTTAAACTTACTATCACTTTGGGTTCTTACCGATGCCATGAGAAAGAAACGAATTAATTTCTGAAGGAAATGTAGAGAGGAGACATCGGGGCAGTGGGAGGTGATGTTGAGTCACAGGAGTCCGTTCAGGTTGGCCAAGGGCATCTTATATAAAGATTGTCAGTCGCCCCCCAGTATTGGGGCTAGATTTCCCTCGCGGCACAATATCAAGCCAAAGACAATGTGATGGTCTGGGGTGCCTGCAGAGGGAGCAATAATGGGTTAGAGGAGACGAGGAAGATTTAAATTCCTCTAACGGTGGTAATGAAGTAAAAGGACAGGGGTGGGGCTTATTTAAGTTTTATTTCTGAGTAATTTTTGGAGCGTAGATTTTTACGGTCACTCTATTCCGTGAAGGACATTCTACAGAATGTATTTATTGATTTGAATTCTATGTTAAAATAATTTTTTTTATTTTTTCACAATTGGAAAAGTTTTTTTCTTAAAAATCGTGTATTTCATGATGGATGTTTGCAACATTTTTCTGTTTAATTTTAGTGTAATTTTTTCCGTAAATATGTATTCGACTCTATGTTACATCTCAGTGTTGTACAATTACGTTGATTTATCTCAGTAACTAACACTGCTTTTTGGATTTCCAAAAATTAAAACGCATAAAATAGGCATCCCGTTAGAAATAATTTTTCAATCTCTTCATTCAATCTTTTCTTGTGACAATCAATACAATGAACTCATACATGACGTCAACTTGAAGAATGTAATCAATGACTAATTTATCACAGTTGCAAGACAACATCTGATTTTCACATTTGACTTTCGCAGCAAAACCAACATCTGCGAACCTCACCTCACAGCGACTGATACACAGCGCAATATTTCCTGCATCGCTTGAGCAGCAACAAGCACCAGAGCTGCTGGTTATGGGCGTAGCAGCGGCGACCCTGCGGCCATAAAAGGGAAATTTTGCATTAATTCGGCCAAGGTGGTGGTCGTCCAGAGCGCCTCTGAATTTAAGCAGCGCGGTAAAAGTTCGGTGTCCGGCGCGTCAGATGTAAAACTGCGTTTTGTTCTAGCGACAACTGCCCTGACGCGGTCGTCGTAAAGTCGCCGTAATCCGGCCACCGGACCCGTCGTAAATTCCTTCATTTATGTCTTCATTTTGATCGGTGCTCACAGCACAGGCCAGCTCGGGTCTCAGGGATGTGGTCAGGCGAGGGCTGAAGCTCGGATGTCGGCCAGTGCTCGGAAAATGTTCTGCGATATTGTCCATCAGAAGCGCACTCCGGTAAAAATAGCGAGATCCAAATTCCATTCAGACCCACAATAAATTAAAAACATGCAGAATGAACACAGTTTGAGTTTAAGGAAGATGTTTTCAAGTTGAAATCAGTTGCATAAATTTTTCCGAAATTGATCATATTTTCGTTCCCGTAATAATTTCGGTCTCGCATGAAACTCATGGCATTCTTCTGATAATTTTTTGTAGAGCTTGTTACCTGAATTCTTGAAATGTTTATGTGATAGACGAAAATAAATTAAGTAAACGGTAACTTATTTTGCAAGGAAAACACGCAATTTCTCCAGATGCAACAGAGACTTCACAAAATAAAAACTCTACGGAATTTCGTCAGTACGTTTGACTAGGAGACACTCAATTTTTTTGGTCTCCCTGAGCACAAATTTGTCAGACATTGATGCAGGTCGTGTCCAGGCAAGGCTGAGACTTGTGCTCACCTACTTCAAGTATTTTATTTACCGTACGCGGTTGGCCTCGAAGTTCTACTGAGTTTCACTTAATTTACATTTCGGAATTTGCTTGCAATTTATTTGTCAGTAAGCAATTATTAAGCAATTGATTTGTCACCCCTTAGCTTATAAAAGAAAAGTTTAAAATGTAGCAGCCGTGTATTTTGCTTTTTATTTTATGGAGTGAACGGCTTTAAGAAAAGAGAGCATCGCCAGAGTAGGCAAGGAGCAATAATTTAGAGAAAATTGCTTCGTATCGACAGGGTTTGAACTTAATTTGTCGAATTAGACGAGGATTTAAAGCAATTGAGAGGAATACACAAGAGACGAGGCTGGCAAACCTTTCATCCACATCTGTTTGTTTTATAATATTTTAGTTCTTAGATCTACTGGCAAACAATTATTGTTATGAGTCAAATATTATATGTCATAAACAAATTTAACACTATTGTAGTCGGAAAAGCTCGCTAACATGAGGAAAACTATTGGTTTCTCACTGAAATTCAAACGATGCTATGAAAACAGTACAAAAAGAAAAGGATATTCTTTGCATTCTGCGCAGTTAAACTGAACAACAATCAGGAAATTTTGATAGATCTAAGGAAAATGTAAATTCACATTTTTCAAATAAAACGCAAGCTGATACCTCACAAACTTGCTATTATTATGAATTCAGATTAGTTTATTAATTTACGAGTAAATGATTCTTGCATGCTCTGTATGTCTGTCAAAAATGACCCAGTTTAAATCTAAAGGTAGCCAGTCCTCCCAGTTGCACGCAAGTTGGGTTGCCAGTCCGCCCAGTTGCACGCAAGTTGGGTAGCCAGTCCGCCCAGTTGCACGCAAGTTAGGTTGCCAGTCCGCCCAGTTGCACGCAAGTTGGGTTGCCAGTCCGCCCAGTTGCACGCAAGTTGGGTTGCCAGTCCGCCCAGCTGCACGCAAGTTGGGTAGCCAGTCCGTTCAGCTGTACGTGAGTTTGGTTGCATTTGACTCAGTTGTACGCAAGTTAGGCTGCTATTTTGCTCAGTTGTACGGAAGCTACTGTTTTGCTCCGCTGTACGCAACTTTAATATCTCCTCTATGGCGTGCATTCCAGCGCTGCGCTGCTATGGCTGACCCCGCGCAGGCCTAAAAGATCAGAAAAAAGCGAGCGTTTCAGGCTCTTTGGAACACGAGCAAGAAATTCTGAAGCTGCATGCACCTACTGTGCAACTTTCGAGTGCTTTTAGAATTTTGGGCGCGTACAACAACCTGGAGTTCACGAGCCACGCGTTACTCGCGTGGGTTGCTAACTATAGGTGCAGTGCAACATGAGTGGCGGCGCCTGAAATGAATCCTTACACAGAGAATACATGAGGTCACAGTTTGCAGATGTGGGTCGTTTTTGATGGACGTGCGATTCTTCTTAGCAGTATGGCGGCATTTTGGATGGTAGCCTTGCTACATCGGCTTATTTTACCTACAGGTATAGTGATCATTTAAGGGATTTTTAGCGAAGAGCTGAACTAGATGCTAGTGAAATTATGCGCTTACATTATGCAGTCATTTTGTACGGCACTATTTCTTATAATTTAATTGTCCAAGAGCACACGGAAAAAAGACTCTGAACAAGTGTCAGCTGTTCTGCATGTTATTTTCTCACATATTTAGTTTCATTTTTCTATTTCAGTTGCAGAGATATACAGCACATAAGGCTCAAACATTTTCATGTTCTTTTTAAACCCAATATATTTTGAATGGTAGATGATAACGTTAGTTGTGCCTGGTTTTGTTAATTTAACGCTTAGAAATTTTAATTTTATCATAAAAAGGCAATCTCGATTGCGATTTTTAAGCTTAGGGTCACCAGATGACGGGAGACACTAAAACATTACAGAACTCAGGCACAACTCGTAGGTTTGGGTGTAGGTACCTAGATCTGTCTTTTTATGTTACAAGCTCATAATTTCTGCGGTGTCTCATGCAGCACTGATCACGAGGCTGAGAGCGAGAAGGGTCAGGAAAAGCACCTTCTCATGAAATAGTCTGGATGGCCATCAAGAATACTAGAAGGTATATTTCTCAAATCCATCGTATGATATTTTTTGACCTGGTTCTCATATTTGCGCTTTAATCATGAGCATATTTTCCTGTTTCCGCGGTAAAAAAAAACCTAAATTTTTAATGGCGACTTGTGAAACATGATGCACGTTACGTAAACGGAAATGAATTGTATTCAAATGTCACCCTGAGTTGATCGCTTGCCCGCTGAGGGTGTTTTAAGACAAGTTTCGATGACGTTGAATTCGTTTACAATCTCGGCTGTTCTATGAGATCCAGGTTAGCACGACTCAAGTTGCTGGAAGGAAATGCATTTTTCAGTTGTCTGGCGTGTTCCAGAAAACATTACCAGTGAATCACAAGAACCAGTCCATGCGTCGAAAACTTTTTAAAACTTTTGACCTTCCACCTGCGCTGAGAGCGTCAGCCTTAAAGAAGCCGCTGTTTTACAAGCTAAAAAATTATCTTTTCCCCTCTTATCTCTTTCTTGCCCGTTTTCTTTGGCGTTTTTTGTTTTTTAATTGAACATGAATTATCGAGACCTTGCAACTAGAGGCACAAATTTTTGCATACGTTCCCTCTTCGTTTTCTTTGATGAAACAATGGCCTGGAAAAATTCGAAACAAGGACGATGTAATTTCTCTGCTTTTTTGTGGGGAAGCGAGTCGGCTTGCCCACATTTGCGTGAATTCACTTTAATTAAGGTTTTCTCGAGCGTGAATGGGTTCTATTTTTTGCTTAGTTAGCAACGCTAATTAGATCTGCACGAAATTCTCGACAGTTCTTCTCTGATTTCGTTTTGCACCGGTACGTTGGCCGGAACAAAACCCTTTCAAGGAAAACTCTCGTTTTTACGCTGGTTTGGACAACAATACGATCACGCAACAGTTTAGTTTCACTTCGAATTTCGCTGTTCGTGAATTTATTTGTATTTTATGCGTAATTTTCTGACGTTATGCCGGGAATTTTGAGAAAGCGTCAACGAGTCGCTGTGGGGGCTCGAAAACTCTGTAGTGGAGAGAACGGCCATTCGGAGGTCCAGGGTAATTATGCAAATATTACAGAACAATGCCTGAAAATACCAGTACATGAAAGCCGTTTGGGGACAGGAAATAAGAATGTTAACTCTAATAATCACTTAACGTTCCATTCGAATAGAGGAGCAAAAAAATGCTTGATGAAGTAAGTTTAGTAAATATTGTTTTTAGCAGGAAACTTGACTTTGCTTTCCACAAAGAATACTCTAGAAGAGTGAAATCTATGATTCGCAACAGGTTTTGCCTAGGCCTGTGAAGGATCAAAATGAGTCATAGAACCGTGCATTTGTTAGCATGAAGGAATTTAAACGCAGGCCAAGTGATTTTCAAATGATGTTGGTATCAAGATTAATCGGAAATGAGTGCTTCTTCTGAAGAAAAAAATCCTCACACGCCCTTGAAGAAAGAGAATATGAGGCTCAAGTCAGGCGACTGGTGGTGGTTTCTATCAACAGTAATGTGCCTCGAGTGGGCAGTTCGGGCACGGAACTGCTGCCCCTAATACCACCAGAAATACCCACAGCCGCAAGACCGCGGATTGAAATTTTCGTCCGTCAAATTTGCTTTTGCGCACGGACGAATACCAGCGACGGAAAATGACATCGTTTGCCGAGACTTTCATTTTCTAGTCTGGTATTTTATGGCACGCTTGTCAGTCTGCAAGGCTGAATTTGATTAATGTTCCGTATGTTTAATGACAGTTAATGATGATCATTAAATCAGCTCCTGGAAATGTCGTTTCTGAAAATTGATCTAGAGTTAGAGACGAGTTACTGGTGCTCGACAAAAAAACCTCAACAGCATTAAATTTGAACGCTCTCAAACGAGGCTTACTTTGAAAATAAAATCTGGAGCCAGTTGAAGAGATATTGCGTATATCATTTTAAGCGAATCCACAATATCAAAGTAATGGAGGATCACTTCAGATTAAAACGTTACGGATGTTCGCAGTATTGAACAGAAATACCACACAATACACGGAAATAATATGCCCTTTTTAAAGATCGCATTAACGATGCCATAACTTCCGGATATACCGAAAGGGTGAGAATAAGATTAGAACTCACCCGAGAAGATCCATGAGTATCGAATTCGTGAAACTGAGAAGAAAAATATTTTTCTGAAATGCTTGTTTAAAACTCAGGAACGTAAATCGAAAGTCTTGGTAACTTAGGTTTGCATGGGCGGTGCGTCGCACAACACCTCATGTGCTGTCAACGGAAGAGAGGGTTGGCATCGCTGCGCCCGCGTAGCATACAATCTATTGTCTTCATTGTGATTAATGCTTTTTTTTTTGAACGTTACTCCTACGCTTTTTTTGAGATAGTTTAAGCGATAACTGCTTCAATACTTCGCTCACCGTGGAACATTAATGAAATCATTACTCACATAATAACACATGTTTCGGAAGCCGTTCACTTATTGCAATGACAACGTGAACGAACATTTCACGGCTCTATGATTGAACGTCATAATTTTCAAAGCCTCAGTCGAACAGAAAAAAAATCAATCGAAATTCCATCCACGTTTTCTAACATATTTTTTCGAGTCACCTAGCGAACAATGTAATTCCATTCGCATTCGGTTTTGACGAGGTTCTGTTCGATGGCGCGCATCTAATAATTTCCATTTGTCATTAACTAGAAACAATGCTCATTGCCGTACGTGGGCTGCACTTGCCGAAAACTTGACATGATTGCTGCTAAACGCGTCCGTTGCAATCCTCTCACTGGCCTCACGTCACACGCGCTACAATGAGATGGCGTTCCAATAGTACGTCATGCGACCAACTAATTAGCCTATGTAAATATGAATTTTAAACTCCAATTCAGTAAATATTTACCATCTCATTTCAGAGTCTCTATTTATAAACGAGCTCGAAGCTTTTCATAATGCACTGCAGAGTGCATGATCTCCAGAAAAATTCCGACGATAATTGCCCTGTTCGCTACTTTTTACGCAGAACATTTCGTTGATCATTTAGAGACCTCAGTTTCTTAACAAGTTTTTAATCTTTTATGAGATCTTCATAAATGAAGTGCGTTGTTCTTTTTTGTGATTTTCTTGCTACTGGACTGGATGATAACAAACAAGGTATTTTTATGGGCGAAATAAGTTGCTTTTGAAATTCAGTCAGGCCAGATTTTAATTCCTTGGTTTGATAGGCAGAAAAGTTTCTTTGGCCTAAATGTGAATTGTAACAGGGTTTTATTCTGTTTTACTTTATTCCAATGCATTAAGTTTCAAGTTTATCATCGTATTTTGAAGTCTTCTCAAGAGATATGTGGTTAACATTTGTTTGAAATTACATTAATTTTGAAAATTGCGTACTACAATTGACTGTGAACTTGAGTTGAGTATTGAACTTCAGTTTAACCAATTGCAGTCAACGTGTTAAAGAATCTAAAGGAGATAACCATTGCAGTCAATGATAGTTTATTATTATCACGCAATTTTTGATAATGAACTATGCTCCAACTAGTAATTATCAAGTAATAAATATTATAAGAAACGTTTAACGAGTTACTGCAAGTTGTGACAATTGTAATGCAGAAAAATCATATACGTGCGCAGGTGAAAATATCAATGTTTCAAATTTTTTTATTCATGTCCCAACCAAACAGTCTAGTTTATTCTAAGCTTCTAGAAGAATTTAATCAGTTTACAGGAGCTGTGTGTCAAAATTTTATCAAGTGTAGCACCTGCATTAAGGGGATCTACTACCCTTTATTTTCCCTAATTGATCGAATATTTCAAATTTCCCTGTTCCCGTTTCTATTGCATCTAGAGGAACGAAGATGAAAACAGATGTGTAAAATTGAATTCTGAACCCGTTTGCTTCTATGAAAATTTTCGATTTTCGCAGTAGAAAATCGCAATTGTTAGACATTGTAACAATAACTTTTTTTCTAGTTCGAAATTCAAAAAAATCCTTCTATACGAGGTTTCTACTGTCTCTCCGGTTCGAATTACACCACAATCGCGCTTCTACGTAAAAAACTTTAGAGTGGGAAAAGTTTGGCGTAAGTATATACATTTTTTATTATGTTCGTACAATAACTTTTTTCTATTGCGAAAATAAAATTTTTTTATAGGAGACAATGTGTTCAGAATTCAATTTTACATTTCTGAATTCATTTTTGTTCCTCTACATGCAATAGAAACGTGAACAGGGAAATTTGAAAAATTTGATAAATTAGGTAAAATGCAGGGTAGTAGATACCCTTAACGTTTGCTCCTCCAATTTTACTTTGTGCAGTTGGACACCTGCACTCGATGGCTTACCTCACAGTCACAATTGACATTCTCAAGTCAGTGGCAGAGCCATGAATTTCTTAGAATACGAGTTTATGTTCTACGTCTCACTTCATTTTTGTTCAGTAATTTGTAATTAAACTTCAATATTCAACATGAATGTTTTTGCTGTATAATTGTAACCGTGAATTTGCACCGAGATAAGCCATTCCTTAAATATCTTTCGAATTTGTTCTTCCAAATTCGAAGAGCAAATTGTGTTTAATAATCATTGAGTCATAGTCCACAGCTTATAATGACGAGCCTGTGAAAGTGGGTGCAATTTATTTCATGATATAGTTCTTTTGTAAAATTTTAACGGACAATCATGCACGAGTTTAGCAACGACAGCAGCCGACTCGAACATTTTGTTGAGTATTGGTTCGTGTTTAGAATCAGATGTGAAACGATTGATTGGCGCAGCAAAAGAGCCACACAGGCAAGTTGATTAGCGAAACTTACTGGCTAACTTAAGCTCGCTAATTGGCAATAAGAAGCAGCAAGCATTGTTAGCCTAATGAACATCGTTTTCAAATGGGTCATCCACTTCATTCGACTTCGTTTAATACGCAGAATGTTGGTCGGTGGCTGATGCAAGGCACTGGATCAACAAACTGCGCGCAGCCGCCGCTCCTTCCAATTAGTTGCGTAATGAGGTTCTCAAGCTCACCGACAGCGGCTATATGTGTCAGACCTAATCAAATCTACGCTAGTCTTGCAAACGCAAACATGAATGACGCAAGCAATAAATTGATAAACCGTACAGAGATTTCTAACTTCTTCATTTTTTGAACAAACAGAGCGCCGACCAATCAAACCGAAGCGACAGCAATATCTTGAATAGAGTGCATGAAGAGAAGCAGAGCTGAAAATTCGTTCATCTGTAGTTATGGAAGGGATTTATGTTCTTCCTTTGCATTCGTTTGTAACATCATACTCTTTTAACAACATCTTGTGCTCTAAATATTTACGCTGAGATCGCTTCTTTCAAGTGTGAGAAGTAAATCAATGGTAATCTACACACAGGGTGTTCTTTAAATACGGGACCCGAAAAAGTCTTTAATAACGTTTCATACAATGAATGGATTTTTCATAAGCACTGCATATTTCTCTAATGGAAGGAGCATTGTCCTAGCCTACAGAACTTCGCAGGTCGTACTCTCTCTCTCGAAACTTCGCTGGGCTAGGACAATGCTCCTTCCATTAGAGAAGTATGCAGTGCTTATGAAAGCTAATTGTTCCTCTGTCCAGTTCGTCATCTTGGCAGCAGTTTCAAAGCAGGAAAAATTTTACTGTGTCCTCTGATTCTCATTTTGAATGTTTTATCGTGAATACGTAGGTACCAAGTACAACATGTAAATCTCAAGATTCTACTGTCATTTTGTTTTCAAAAATCCGTTCATTGTGTCGAAAGTTATTAAAGATATTTTCGGGTCCCGTATTTGAAAAACACCCTGTATGACCTACCCATTACTTTGCAAGTAAATTTTATTGTTAACATTTTTTCTTCGCTCGTTTTGTGCTCAAAAACGAACTTTTATTCGATCTTCGTTCAAACAGTTGTATTTTCTTCGATGAAATTATTGTCAACCGAAATAGGTTGACAGTAATTATTTTGATAACCCTGAAATGATTTAGATCACCCTATTATTATTACTACAAAGATAACCCAGATATTATTTAGACAACGCTGTCAATATTATCTCAACAACTTCGTCATAGATGTATGTATAGAGCCGGACTGCCACACTGCACATATTTCTCCCTCGCTCCCACACCGCCGCTGTCGCCGCTCACGACAAGCTGGCACCCAACTACGCGCGGAATTCCAAAGCGGAGAACCCAATCTATCGTGCATTCCAATTGGCCAGAACTGCGGAGTTGATAGGCCAATCAAGTAAAATAATGCAGCCAGGTGACCCGGAGCATTCCGACCGCTCCGAACTTCACGAAAAAACATAAGCTGTCGCGTACATATTAGAAGCCATTCTGGAATACCGCCCAGCTCACATTCTGCGCTGCTAGCAGTGCGATCTGCTCTTCCAAATTCACTAAAGTCCGACCGAACCCAATCGATGGGAGCGGATTCCCGAGTTTTGCTGAGCAGTCCGATGAACATTCCCATGATTTAGCTCCATGGAATCTCAGGACCTAATTAATGATACTATTATTATCAAGGCAAAATTGGATTATGGAAAAAGGAAAGAACATGTAACTCAGACGACTGCAAATGATGAGGTCGGCTAAGTTTCATTTGTCGGAAACCAGTTTGATTTGGTAATACAAGCCTGTATTGGTTTGTCACTGTCATGATCTGGTATTATTTAAATGTACCGGGTATTTACACTCAAAACTGAACACAATTCTGAACTCTGGTTAGAAAGTCTGTTTAAATATGAAAAAATGCATGGTACTTCTCAAAATAGTATTTCTACTGGGGAAATTTGCATAGTCCATTCAGCTTAGCGTCCCTAGCAGCGCTGTACCGCACCAGTGCACTACAACGCAGCAACACTGGAGCGCGCCGGTACACAGGAAGGCAGTAACACTGTACCGCACCAGTGCACTACAACACAGCAACACTGGAGCGCGCCGGTACACAGGGAGGCAGCAACACTGTACCGCACCAGTGCACTGCAACACATCAACACTGTACCGCACCAGTGCACTACAACACAGCAACACTGGAGCGCGCCGGTACACAGGAAGGCAGTAACACTGTACCGCACCAGTGCACTACAACACAGCAACACTGGAGCGCACCGGTACACAGGAAGGCAGTAACACTGTACCGCACCAGTGCACTACAACACAGCAACACTGGAGCGCGCCGGTACACAGGGAGGCAGCAACACTGTACCGCACCAGTGCGCTGCAACTTTGAGTAATTACACGCGTGTAGAGAGCGTGAATCAAATTTCTATCTTCGTACGTGGACAGTAAGAGAACATTCTCAAAATAATGTTTGTAGCTTCATTATGGTGTTTGTGTTTCGAACGCATGGTGCTTGTGACTTCTGAGTGTTGTAAGATCACTGCAGTGAAAAAATACTTCAACTTCGGAACCAAAGAGGAAAAAATGCACTGTATCCATTTAGAACTGTGCCCTCCAATTAAGCGGAGAGCAGAGCCTCTCTCAGAGACATTCTCCTCAAACTCTCGCCCTAACGCTCACCTGTGTCGCCTGCCACCAACTTAGGCTGGGAAGCCATGCTAATAAAGCGATTCTGCCTCTATATTTGTTAGTCAAATTCCAATAACGACACTTCAAATGCCCTGGTCCAAAGTTTACTCTGAAGCGCAGTATAATTGTCGGCCTAACGCGCTGTTTAATGAGGCCTTCGCTGTCTCGCGGCGTCTCCTGCTCATGATTAGCGTCATTCAGGGATTGTGGAATCCGTAGAGTTTCGAAGTTTCAGAGACTCGGGCCTGCAAGTGCTCCAGACTTGCGCGGATTGCTTTATATCGCATTAACAATACTCCAATTACGGTTCATACCGCTGATTTTTGTTCGTAATGGTTATCCATGGTTCAAGATAGGAATCATCAGTTCAATTTCAGGTAATTGGAGACATGGATAAAAATGCAACGCACAGTTCCATTATTTTCCTACTGAAAAATTTTGATCTCGTATTGTTTCCATGTCATAACAAAGATGAGTATTGTATTAACGAATCTCATGAAGTTCGGTACATTTCACTCTATTGCATGAATACAATTTTTTTTGATGAAAGTGCCATGTTTTGTTCCATCATAGTGTCACACCTGTTTCCAAAAGTGTCATTTTTGATGACAGAAGAACTGCATATGATGACAAAAGAGCCTAGTTTGTTGGAAAAAAGGCCACATTTGATGATCAAAGTCCTTTACTTGATGTCTAAAATGCCGCATTTGTTCCGAAAGCGCCGGATTTGATGAATAAAGCTCTGAATTTGATTACAAAAGTATCGCATTTGATTACAAAAGTTTCGTATGTGACGACATAAGTGCTGTATTTGATAACAAGAATGTACCGCTCGATAACAAATGTGCTGAATTTGATCGCAAAATTGCCATGTTTGATTATTAATAGTGCTGCACTTAATGAGAAAGTGCAGCATTTGATGCCAAAAGTGCAACATTTGATGCCAAAAGTACTGCTTTTGATGACAAAAGTACAGCGTTTAATGACAAATGCACAGCATTTGATGACAAAAGTGTTGCATCCTCAATAATTCAATGTGTTCAAAACTAATGTGCTCCTCGGCTTAGGATTTATGAACGATTCGATTCACTTGTTCTCATTCGTGGAATTAAAGGCCTCGGATTTATAAACAATTTTCTTCACTCGTTCTCATTCTTTGAATTAAAAATCTCAGATTTATAAACAATTCACCTCACTTGTTCTCATTCTTTGAATTAAAGGTCTCAGATTTATAAACAATTCACCTCACTTGTTCTCATTCTTTGAACTAAAGGTCTCAGATTTCTAAACAATTCACCTCACTTGTTCTCATTCTTTGAATTAAAGGTCTCAGAGTTATAAACAATTCACTTCACTTGTTCTCATACTTTGAATTAAAGATCTCGGATTTACGAACTATTTACTTTACTTGTTCTCATTCTTTGAATTAAAGACGCCCTTTAATAAGTTTCAGAGTATTGTAAATTCCTTTGCTCAATTCGTTTTCCACGATTTTTTGTCAGGTCTGTTTGACAGTCCGTTTTCATTCTTCATAACTCGTAAATATTCTACGGTAAAAATTTGTTAAAATTGGTTAAGAAAAAGCATTTTTAGCCTGATTGACAAGCACTTGGTGTTCTTTCATTTGTTCACTTGCGTGGATGAAAAGTTAGTTTCCAATTGCTGAGCAGTTGAACATTTTGTTTCCCATACATGAACAAGCTTCCTCTCGTTGTGCACATACGACGACTTCAGTTTGTGATGCACGATCGAGGAATTCATGTTCAATTATAGTTATGGACTATGTCATTCTAAGAGCTCTTTATCAGCATATCATGTTTCATCGTTTTTTTTTGTCACTATCGATTGCAAGTCTCTCAAAATTAACGGTGAACCAAACAAGAAAATATATCATTAAGTTTTCTCTTCATTTTTCAATAGTTGAGAGAACTATTATATCATTTATTATGGTATGTTTATCAACTAAAAAATTATAAATACAATATTTGTAAGAATCAATGTTTTATTGCGTTTTGTATCGCAACTTAGTAGTGAAACCAATTGTTTTCTCTCTTTCTCACTCTTTTGTTACTCTGGCTGCTCGTGCTCTTTCCCAGAGTACAGAGCCGTGAGACTTTCGCCTCATGATGTTCAGAAAGAGATTCTTTGTCTGATAGTGGTTACCATTTTCAGTTTTACGAGTTTATTCCCAGCAGTTTCTCAACGTAACCCAGCCGTACTTGATGATTTTAGTTTACTTCTATCGTGATAATGTAAGATCTTCAAGAACTAAAATGAACTTCACGGGTGCCATTAATGTGTTGAATACGTAGGCCCATTACCAATGGATCCTCAGGGAGACGACATTTATGACATTTCAGGGCGAGGGACACATTAACACTGCATTAATTCTGGCCGGAACCGTTCCGCAATCCGGCGGTGGTTCGGCCTTCATTAAAGACAAAGCAATCTCGGAACATGGAGCCCTGGTTCATTTTTGTGTCCTAACATCCAGAGATGCGCGGCTGACTTCGCTCGAATTAAATTGTCTTTCACTGAAATTCCTCGACACGCCGCGCACCTTTTGAGGGCCCGGAGATGGAGACTCTTCAATGAAATGCGCGTGAAATTTCCATGAAATTCGGGACGTACCTGAGTGCCTTCTGAAATGTGGAGGGCAGGTGCAGTATGAAGTACCGGTGCTCTGCAGTGCGAGTTAAACAAACTACTCGACACTTTGGAACACACTGCACGTCTATGAAGTTCATTTCTAAAATGACGATAAAGCCTCATCAGCCTAGCTGGTGAATTTACTATTCATTGATGTTTAATGTTATTTATGAAACACGGTTATCGAGAGTAACATTCTGCTACGAATAAATTGTGGAATAACTTTACATTGAGATCCTACTATTTTAAGTAATTCAGTAGTGCTTTTTTAGTTTTTGCACAAATGACAGACAAATATGAGTTTTTGAGTGCCAGGCGTGCATTCGACGAGAGCGTGTCATGTGGCTCTGAAATTCGAGATTACATTCCTTCACTGTGGGATTTATTAATGGGCCTTATTTCCTGGTCATGATATGATATTGAATATAATCACTAGATAATTAATTATCTCGAGCAAATTAACTGATGAAACTGACACGGTCTAATTAGATCCGCGGCTTCACAGCGAAAATATTTTGGTTAAATCTCACCCTCAGAATACGTAAAATGAAAGTCGGCGTCGCCGTTATGTCAGATGATTTTTGATTTCGGAATTTTCCATGGTACTCTAATTGTGATTGAATCTTTCGTAAATTTTGTAGCACTTGCGGTTCATATGCTTTTAGGATACATGTTGTAATTACGCATACATGCTAATGCATCTATTTCAATATCATTGGAGTTATGATTATCCATGTCATTTAACAGTTTATCAGTCAACCAGATCATGCGACCATCTAAAGGAAGAATAATCCATAAATTCGGTTGACTATGTCAACTATGTACTCGCAGCATAAAAAATGAAACAAATAGTAGAATACAAAGTCATTGTATTAAAGCCGAATTTTCGGAATCATGCTCATCGTCTGCGTAAAAAAAATGAAGATCGCACAATATGTCCATAAACACGAGAAAAACATTGTTTAAGATTCATGCAGTAGTGCAAAAGTCTTTTAAAAAAAATGAAAATATTTTGCAACCAACGAATTAAAGCAACGATATAGAACAATGTCAAGAGGATGCGAGCACAGCTGGTTGTTTTGTAAGTTAGTTTTGAAAATGAACAGGATTTCTAAAGTTTTCAGCTCTATTGAACTGGATGAGCATTTGAATTTTTGAACTTCATACTAGTGAATTTAAAACATTCAGGTGCATCCCTGTTACATGGAACCCACAATATGAGTGGGAGGGGGCCAGCACCGCACTAAAATACCGCAAAAAGAACCAAGTTGAGGCAACTTCATAAGGTCGTTGGCCGACGCTTTTCTGGCCCTGCCCATAAAGGCCTAACGACCTAATGTGACACGGACGCAGACGCTGCATTTTTCTGCTCTAAAATGAGGCTTACTTCCAGTTTTTGTTCCTCTGTCATTATTGCGTATTAGAATTAAGGCGGCACACCGCGCTCATGTCCTATTTAATTAACAAAGGCTCAATTTTGCATGCTGACCGGGCTGTCTCAGCTACATTTAATAACGATGCATAGTGGTAAATGTTCCTTTGAATTACGAGGTAGTTAAAGGGCTGAGTGTGTACTACGAACCTATTTTTTAAGTGACTAAGTTTTTTCAAATAATGAATTTACTTCCTTTAAAGATACGTGTTCAGCTATCTTGCTATGAATTCTTACATTTTCGAAACGATCTGCATCGGTCGTGTCAATGATGCTGACAGCGTCCGCCGAACTTTATCACATTTCTGCATCATGGGTGTGGGAAAGGGACTGTTTCCATCTTTCTCTGCACATCTCTGCGTTTTTAATGCAGCGTTGAAGGAGAGGCGCGCTATATTTTTGAGTGCTTCAAGCTGAGTTCACGACTGTTTCTTCCCTATCCTAAGAAACAACACCTCGAGTTAACTGAAGGGGTTTGTTTTCCACGCTAAATTTGAATCAATGTGTTAACATAGGGAAACTTTATACATCCTGCATGGTACTTAGTATCTAGTGACTAACTGAGAGAATAATAGTCTCCAATTTAAACTCAATTTTTGGCCCGGTTGGCCCGAGACAGGCGTTTGCTTAAAGTTGATGGCATCTTCACTGTTGTGTGCGCTCGGACAGAGAAGAACTTCAAACTCCAGAGCTCGATTTTGCATTTTGCGTAATTTACGAAGTTGTGCCCGCGCCGCATCTGAGTCCTTGAAAGTTTACTGCTCGTGTGAACGGATCCCAAGCGGCTGCGGGAGATAGTCAACACCAAGAAGTACTAGAGATGCTGCAAGTGGTGGAAGGTAGCATAAAGTGTTAGTATTATTGGAGGAGGGGGTAGGTGTTCCACTGCAGTGGGGGATGTTATCAAGAAGTGTAGGTGACAGAAAAGTAGTAAAGGCTCGTTTGAAACGCTTAGTAGTAGTAATGAAAGGTACGTATTAAGATGTATTTGAAGCATTTTAGGAGTAATAGAAGGTTTCGAAAAATCTAGGAGGTGCTTTACAAGCGTTCAATGGTATCAAGATGGGTTAGATAAGTTTAGTAGTGGTGGAAGATATTCAAACATGTTAGAAGTGTTGTGAGGCAGTGAAAGATATCAAAAAAGTATGACAGATCTTTTAAAAATAATGGACTGGATCGAAAGTTATGGTACGGGACAAAAAGAGAAAAAGGAATGGAGGATTGTTGAATAGGTTCATGATATATAAGATGGTACCAGAAGTTAAAAGACACCAAATGGTAGGAGAATGAACGAAGATTGTGAGTAATATTTTTTCAAAAGAGAATGAGATTATATATATAGTAGACTGATTGAGGGGTATAAGTAATTGAAAAAAACTGTTTTAAAAAACAGTCGGATGTGCATCGAAGATGATCGTAAATATGTGAAGCATGAGTCCATGCACGTTACTGCAGTTTAAATTTAAATGTACTGTAATTAATGATCAAAAAAAATGTTTCCATTGTTTAAGCGAAGCTCAGTGTTTACTCTGGCTAAATTAATTCCAGTCTGAGGGGAATTTCATCGCATCTTAACTTCTTGCGTCCTCGACCGATGAATTCAGTATTTGGAGACGTCAATTTTGGTTACGGGTTTACCACACCGTAACGTTTGGTCTATCTTTAAGAGTTTCATAATAATAATAACTGTTCTAGCATCTGCTTGAGTTGTGTATCTTGCTGTCCGTATGACCGCATTACTGCAGAGTCCATGGGATGTTATTGCGTCCGTGGCTCACGTGTGCAGGCGCTTAGGTTGCTCCAGGGACACAAATATTTCATATGGAGCTGGTGTGTCGAGTACAGCTTTCAATTTCAGGTTTTTCACCTTTAAATTAAAGGCCAAGTTAAAAAGTATCCGTTTGATATAATTTCTAGCGCCTAAAATTGCCCATGAAGGAATCTTTGAGCCGCGACGACTCTGTGCCATGGCAACAGGATATTGTGCACCGGGAGGTTTCTCCGACTGACAATTTCCCCGATCTTTTCTTCTTCAAATCAGCTGTCGAACGAAGAAGATCAAGCCTGCAATGTCCTCGGTTAGAGGATGCCTCATTGCTGGAGTGGTGGTTGTGTGAATATACACTGACAACTGCGCTGCACTCGTGCAGGAGTGCGATGATGCTTGTCTGCGATGATGCTGCGATGATGCTTGTCTCAAAATTGCTAAAGTAGCATAGACACTCAGCCCGATACCCTTGAGTATTCGGTAATATGGTCTTGGCAGAGGGAACCGAAATGCTTCTCCTTCAGAAATTAAATCATTAATTTTTACCTATTTGATTATTTTTTACTTATTTTAATATTGCCAAGATATTTTCGAGGACACGTTCATGAAAAATATTGGAGCGGTTTGGCAATCAGACACTTTTGAATTGCACTGTTCAATAATGAAAAAATTAAAGAGATGAGAATACCCGTCCTTCATGGATTTTGGGACACTGAACACGAAAATGACACTCAAAATTGCTTGCTGGCTCAGATTTTCGAATCATTTCATTACACGTTCAACATACAACACTATGGGAGCACAATTGTACGACTAACAGATAACAAACTGTGCCTTTTATTCACGTTGACTTTCGCCTGTCGCTTGTGGTTTAAGGGGATCATCCAGCAAAAATCTGCTAGCATGGAAACTGGCCTCTTTCCTTTGTAGCGCTGTTCCATTACTGAAATGTCCTGATGGAATCGCTCTCTTTGTTCGTCACAGAAAGCCCCGCAATTCGTTTGGAAAACATAAATATTCGAAGTGACAGTGACATGTTACATCCAATTTTCTCGTAGGCAGATTTAAGTTCTTTCACTAGATTTTTAAAATTTTAAGCACGAAAGTTGCCAAGAAGTGTGTACTAACATTCTGGAAATATTGTCATGCATGCAGCTCATAAGGATTGAGAATTGATTCAAACTGTCTATCTTGAAAACGCTTGCGTATCTGAGGACCTATAAATACTCTCTGTTTAACCTTAACCGTACGCAAGCGTGGAAAGTTTTGGCATAAATATTGAAATGCACTGACATTTTTTTTAGAGGCCTTTGCAAATTGCTTCATAAGTCCAAGTTTTATGTGCAACGGAGGTATGAAAATACTGTTAGGGTTCACTAGAGGTTCGTATGAAACGGTTTTAGTGTCTGGCATCAAAGCTGTTCGTACAGGCTATTCCTTCTGTGTGTAATGGCTATACCCCGCACGGCCATCATACGAGTATTCACATACTGTGCATAATAATAGTACTTAGTGTACCCACCATGTAGACCTAGCACACTTGTTATCAGTTCGATATCACCACATACTAACCCCTTGTGTTCAATGTAGTTTATACGATTCAGAAGGCGTTGATGCATTGGATAACTTTCTTTACCTAGGACTACATATGCAACAGGGATTGATGATGATGTTTCAGTGCAGTTATGCAATACCACGCCCTTCAGGTTAGTTTTCGGGACTTCTATAAACAATCTCTAATCGCCTGCTATTTAAGGAATATTTTGTTTCATTATAAAATCTTCAACATCATTGAAAAATATTAAGACATCTTCACTACTGAAAAATGTTGAAAGTTCTTTTTGACGATAGCGACGAGTAGAGATTTAAACTTTCTCCTCCAAGAAGTTCCACAGCTGCAAATTAGATGCAAGGAATTCACCTCGATTTTTTGGGAGTTCTAAATCCCTAATCAGGTCTTGAAGTTCACCTTGTTTGACTCCGCGTCAGGAGGTACTTACAGGAGGTAATTGGTTCAAATAATGTATCATAATCACTGGTGCTTGGAACGCTTTCCAGCACAACAAGTTCAGTTCCATCATTCTCCATATCACTGTCTGTCGGAATGATGGCTTGGGGATCGGGGACTGGAAATCCTTCTCCATGGGCCCCTGGGCGAGTGACGGATGGTGTCACAGGGTTTTCAGTATCCCTCCTCTTCAGCGTATTAATTCCATTCTTCATGCTTAGTGTCATAAAGAAATAGTAATAGTTGGTATGGATTGTTGATTCCCGCCGCCCAACGGCGGGCCCACCAAAACGCATGGAAACTTTTTTTCCGTGCATCCAAGCATTCAGGGTAGATGAACACTTCAGACAACAAACGTGACGGGCCCAATTCCTCTCGCAGTCTCCGACACGACGCCCAGAGTATAGTACAAATGCTTTTTCACTGCATCAGTCAATGGCCGCTTTCTGGAACCACAATTACGTCCGCACAGACGTAGCGAAAGCTGTCCGGTGAATTTACTCAGGAGCTTGAATAAGGAGCACACTGCTGCGCATTCAGTAGACCACAGAATTTGTGTACAATGTACCAAGTCAATCATACAATAAATCACTCTTAAACGAGGAGTGTATAAAATTACAAATCACATGGCGAGTTGAAGTTTTTTGTCTTCTAGCATGCACAAGAGGCAGTTGACGCCTGGAAGCGCTTTATACCGCAGGATCGCGTAATGTATGAAACGAACGGCGACAGAAATGAACGGCGGCGAGTCCATTTTTAATCGTTTTTATTTCGTTTGTCACGTATACTTGACCTTTTACAATTATTACGTCCCATAGCATTATTGTCAAAATGCAAAAAGTTGAATTACTCAAAACAATGAGCTAGGATAAAATTTTAATGGGTATTTTCGTGTTCAGCGACCCAATATTTATGAAAGGCGGCTATTTTCATTTCAGTAAAAAAGTTAAAATTTCTTGAACTGTTCATTCATGGTGGGGGAATAGTCAGTAGCATTTTATAAATATTTTTCAGGCAAAGGGCTTCAAAGCTTATTTTTAACTCCGCTTCACAATAACCGTTGTTCATACCTTGAAATAAAGACCTATTTGCTGTGCAAAGAATCGTCCTTCCTGGAAATGCGATGAGGTCTTTCTATGCTCTGAACTAAATTGGCACATTTCTCTTGATTTCCGCGATGAAATTCTGCATAAATTCGCTCCACTTATAGCTGCATGAAAGAAAATATGAAGTTGGTTGGTGATAAAATTCAGTTTCTGAATTGTTTCTGGTGCCTTGTATTGAAATACTGCACCAAATGAATTTTGTATTCCAGAGGGAATGTCTTTTGATGTATAATTTGCTCAGTAGTCAGAGTAGAGTTTTATCGCCCACATCGTCTGCTGAGATTATTTTTTGAGAGTACAATTTTTTCTTGTTTTGCAAAAACAGCGGAGTAGCAACGGGCGCAGTTCCCTTAGAACTTTTTCCTTGAACTTTTGTAATGAATTTATTGTTTTCGCTGAGGTATTGTGCAAGCCGGGATGCTCAAGAGGCCGTGGCTACGTTCAAGTGTTCAAGTAGAGAAGCTTCTGAAGAACTTCTTCTGTCTGCAGCATTTTTGTATAAAGTGTAAAATTATACCATCTCTTTTCATCTTTTTTATAACACCGATAGTTTCTTTTGTACTGAATTTTGACCATAGGCCGAAGTGAGCGGGCTCTGTGAGCTAGGCAGACACGCTTCAGTTGAACGTCTCTCAACAAGCCGCCGCAACCCCAGGTGATTTTCGCTGTAAACAAACAAGTCAACGAGCCAGACTTCGTTATTTGACTACCACGCAACTGTAAAGGCAAAAATAACGGCAGGCCTCGGCGTTGCGACCTTTTTTAAGATATAAAAGTTATCATTTGCTTTCGTATTTGTTTTGCTCAAGGCTCGTGGCCAATTTGTTTATCGTTACCAGCGAACAAAAAATCACATTCGAATTTTGAAAAACAGTTTTATAGGCTTCAGCAAGCAAGGATTTGAAGTGAAAAAGGTAAGTTTCCTGAATAAGAAATGACACACATGGTAGCTTTGGTCAGGTTAGGGATCTGTTTGAATGAATGAAAGCAATAGGAAACTAGACAACAGCTGGCAACATAAAAAGGGAATCTATAACTTATAGCAGAAAGCTTATCTGTAAATTCAAATGAGTTTGATACAGAATCCATGGTAAAAATTGTGGCTGAAAGTCAAGTTTTACAAACCATGACGATGAGAGAAAGTTTGTCAGATTTTTAGTCATATCTGGCGGTTGTATCATGACACACGGAAACTTAAAAATTGAATAAAAAATGTAGTCTTCCATTGTCTAGCGCGATTACTAACTTGAAAAAATTGCAATAAGTATAGCGACGTTCAGCGTGTTTTTTAAAAATGATGTACATGGACTCGTATTTTGGACTTTTCTGGCAAATTAGGAGGTTTTTTCTCAAATTAATGATTATTTATCTCCATAGTGAGCCAGAAAAGCAAGTTAGTGAAGACATTTCGTAATGTATGGGTGTTGACGAGTGCGCAGCGCAGTCGTCAGGCTTCATGAGAGATGATCAGTGGAACGAATTGTTTTAGAGCTGGGTGAATGCTTAATAAAGTTATAAAAATGTGAATGAACTATGTAGGGTCTGTAAAATATAAGCAAGGCATCGATAAGTTATGTTAGAAATTAGGGAAGGCACGATTTCACGAATAATTTAGCTAAGCAAGGTATCATAATGAGAAATTACCCGGTGCTGAGAAATTGAGTTGCAACGCTCGTTACAACATTTCAAGCTGCATACATGCCCAGACTACTAATTAATTTAATGTAGTCATGCGTGTAACTTAATTTGTAGAGATGAGATTAGTTACTCATGGAGACTATGGGAGACCTCTGCTTCACTAAGTTAATCATGATCACAAATTCAGTTAACTAACTTTTTCCTACCATGTAGCGGCTTAGGACTTAATTTAGAAACAGTTCAATTTAATTCCAACAATAATCTACCGTACACGCAAAAAACGTTGTTTTCTGACAGATGTATGTTACAAACGAATTGTTTAGCTTTCTAAGGCACGCTTCAAAGTTTACTGGTTTCAAAATAATCACGTACAAGATTTGTTACCAGGCTACATTTTGCTGTATTCTGGCATTGATGGCCTTGTTTCAGTTACACCTCGAGACGAGATCTTGAGAGGAAAATGAAACCCACGAGATGAGTTTTTGGGATCTGTATCGCCTCGAGTCTAAGTCTTTTGTTCATTATATCGATTGTTGAAATGCTTTCCATGGCTAATAAAGAATTTCATTTGTTCACGCAATTGTATTTTTCACATCTATCCGGGATTGAAGAAATTCAATGATGTTTTCAGTGACTTAAAATATTTAAAAGTCCAGTGCGTCGCAAATTGGATACTTTTTTAGTTGAAAATTAGAATGATAGGATTATGACTAGGGTAACTTGGTATCTAAAATAATATAGTTACAAAAACTAAAAATTTCAGTTCTGTCAAAAAAAATATGCTCGTTGCTCAGGGACCCATTTTTGGGTACAAACGAGCCGTGTATAGAGAGAACAAAAGCATTCCTTCCACTGGCACCGGTAAATAATTTTCCCATTTTCAGAAATGATCTGAAACATAGTCGGCTAGGTGCAACCGCTCCATTTAGATTTCCTGCGCCACCAAATTCCAGATGAAATTCGGAAGTTGAGACTTAATGCATTCACCGTATTGGAAGTATGGAGCCATGAGATCACCGTGCAGGTAACTGCGCAGTCATGCCGGCTGAGAGGTGAGCTGCCAGCCTGCGCAGGGCGAGGCTCTAATTAGTGAGATTAGAGGTAATCGTTAGCGCTATGATCAGCAGGCGGTAGGAGATAATTGCGTTCATGAGCAAATGCCGCAGATTTTTGGAGAGTTTTAGCTGCACGGGCGGCGATGGGGGCGTCGCTAGTATCTCTTTGTTATGTTCCTCTTCCGTCAGTTGTTAGGGTCTTCTAACGTGTTAATAGTGCAGTGTATCCTTTCTTCACATTTCTCTTCTACCTAATTCCCTCTTCGAGTTAGGTTTCTTTTACTTTAAACTGAATCTTCGTCGAGTAGTCATTATTTCAGCCAATTTCACTACTTTCCTATTCCATTTTACACACGTTTTCTACTTTATCTTTGTTTTACTTTCCATTTACATCATCTTGCAATATCTCAGCACACCCACGATTCAATCATCTTGTGCTTCATTTCCTTTTTAGTATTTCTCTTTCTCAGTACATTTGGTTTACGTTATCCCTCTTCATCTCCTCTTCTTTTTGTCATATATCAAGAAGTTCATGTTCCATCAATTCTATGTCGCTCTTCTCCATCCGTTGACTTCCCTCCTAAACTTAATAGAAAATTAAATTTTTGCCGAAACTTCTCTTGTATTGGAGGGAATGACCGAACTTATGCATCGCTCCGTCTCCCTTCAATAGTTTCCATCAAATAAAGTCCTGCGCGAGGATTGAAAGTTCTCTGTATTCTAAGACAGCTCTGTGCCTTGTTCATATTTTATCTCATACTTTACTGTTTTTCTCAAATGAATGACTAAAATTAGCTGCCTCAAGGAATATGGAAATCGTTTTAAATTCAGTTCCACAATGCATATTGAACTATGAACTTCCATAGTTCAGTACACCAGCGTACGTTAGCAATGACGGCAAACTTTCCAATGTATACCGGCACCGGTGGATGTGAAATTTTATTGGGATCGCTGCTTCATTAGAAAATTGTTCAAATTTTGTTCACTTTTCTAACCTCAGAGCTCAGGATTTTTTTAAGAGTTCGAAAAACAAACAGAATAAACCACCAATTATTAAAGTGTTTTGGATAAACAAGCAGTTGACAGTTAAATACCGAAGAGGTATTGCAATCAACACTGTAGATAATGGCTAAGTTGGTGTCATAATGACAAAAAACATGAAATTAAGGACACGGCAGAATGCGAATGGTGTTATTTCAATAACTAATGCCAGGATTTGATTAAAATTACTACCGTGAAAATATGATTCCACAAATGAAGGTGAGAAGACAGTTTTGCACAACAAAATTATTGATGATGACACCCACGCAGAAATATTGCGTGTAGCGCCAAGCACCGCAACTCCGTATGACTTAGTGCGTAAAAAATTCTCACGATTCTACCATATATATCTATTTTCAATAGAATGAGGCTGGATAAACGTAAAGTTAATCGTTGTGAAATTAACGCACTCAACACTGCATCTGACTTTAAAGTGTCCTGAAGGTGGTAGTTTTCAAATTAAGTCAGTCCACATTGCATCTGATTTGAAAGAATCGGGGATCGTATTTGCAAAATGAACACATTCAACATTGCACCTGATTTCCGAGCGTTCTGGAGATCGCAGTTGTAAAGTTCACCCTTTCAACAGTGCGATTTCATCGAATTTTATCACCTGATTTCAGAGCGTCCTGAGGTGACGCAGTTGTGCGCCATGCTGGCACCTCCTGGCGGCGCTCTCGCAATCACGCCTCCGGGAGCAGCAGGTGGTTCACCACAGCACGATTGGCGGCTCTTCTTCTAGAATATATATAAGTCAAAACTATGACGACCTTAAAATCCGACATTTTTCATATATCAGCTTTATACACAAGGTTATAATAAACCTTCCAAGCCTGTATGTTATTGAGGTGCATGTATAGAGAAAGTTTTCCACAATAATCATCAAACACTGTGTAGGAAAGTTAAAGTTTTTCTTCATTACAGCCCAGGAAGTGAATAAAGCACACCAAACTTAAAGAGAACGCTTCTGATTAAGGGATTCTCTTAGAAAAAAATCATGTATTGAACTGATGCACCTGACGAGTTGCGTCATATTGACGCACGCCCGATGACGCTTGTGCATCTATGCGTGTAGCGCGTCATATTTTATGGCGCATTCACGACGCCATGCAGCCTCCGCTCTCCGTCATTTTGTCAGCACCGAGCCAATAATGACGCAAAACTGAGCAAAAGACGTCAGTTCCCAAATGTAATATCCGCTTAGGGGCTGCGATGTGCCAATCACGCGCTCGGCTCATCCCACAGCGATCAGCGAGATGCGTTCCCTCGTTCGGCTTATTGCCACCAGGGTCTAGTTCATATTACCACGTCAGCTCGAGAGTCTAGTTCATATTGCCACGTCAGCTCGAGAGTCTAGTTCATATTGCCACGTCAGCTCGAGGGTCTAGTTCATATTGCCACGTCAGCTCGAGAGTCTAGTTCATATTGCCACGTCAGCTCGAGAGTCTAGTTCATATTGCTACGACAGCTCGAGGGTCTAGTTCATATTGCCAAGTCAGCTCGAGGGTATAGTTCAAATTGCCCCGTCAGCTTGGGGGTCTAGTTCATATTGCCACGTCAGCTCGAGGGTATAGTTCATTTGCCACGTCAGCTTGGGGGTCTAATTGTATTGACCCATCAGCTCAAGACTTTAATTGGTATAAACAGACTCATTTTTAATGATGAATTCATTTTACTTTCAAGTGAACAGGAAACTATTTTTCATTTGGAAAAACTGTTGTTCCATGCATCAGAAAAAATTTTTGTTCTTAATTTTTAAAGAGAGTTATTTATATCTACGTAAGAAAACCTATGTTTCATACTCCAAAGCGCATAAGCTGCACCTAAATGATACCACGAGACCTGACTGGACCGCTGGACGCCATCAAGGCGCTGCAGTTCTGTGCCACTTCGCTGGGGTGCAGCGGTTGTGGGAGCGCTGGCATCAATTGCCTTTATTTTAAAAACCAAAACATGACTTCATTCTAAAAACTAAATTTTGGTTTCATTCCAATAACCAAAACTTGACTTCATTCTAAAAACTAAATTTTGGTTTCATTCCAATAACCAAAACTTGACTTCATTCTATAGAAACCAAAAATTGACTTCATTCCAATAACCACAATTTGAATTTCATTGCTAAAAGCAAAACTTGACTTCATTTAAAAAAAAAATCATGACTAAATTTCAGGAACCAAAACTTGACTTGATTCCAAAAACCCAAAACTTTACTTCATTCCAAAAAACAAATCTTGACTAAATTCTAAAACCTAAAACTTTATTTTAAAATTAAGTTTTCAATTCATTCCGCGTCATTTTTCCCTAGAAAAATTTAAACGGAGGATGTGGTGTTTGAAGCGTAGCCCTACACAATTGCCTACTTTTATTTTTAGTTTGTTGTTTTAGAAACGAACTCTGCGCGTTTTCTTAAGACCTGATATTTTAGAAAATGCATTTGTATTTTCTCGTTTTTTTCAGTACAGATGGTAGCATCTTTGAGTTCCGAAACATTGCAAAGAAAAATATTTACCACACGTTAATTATTATTTTATTTTAACCTGATTTCTTTAATAATACTTATACCTTCACTAAGGTTTTCAAAGACCTGATCTCTATCATGAATCACTGTATATTATTTTGTGCTTCAAGATCCATAATTCTTATTTACTTCCACTTGTCGTAATCTATTGCATTTATATTACCGACGTTGACAGAAATATTTCTGAGTTAGTGCACCAAGGAAATTTCGGAAGTTTCGAAGCAAAAGCGACTGAATACTTTATCACAACCCAGTTTTGAATTCCGATATTTAGTGTTCAGGCTGTGTCAAAGATTTTATAGTGTGATCGTGAGCAGAGGTGTGATGTTCTTAGAGGTGTTCATCCTCGAACTTAGAGGTGTGGTGTTCGAGGATGAGCATAAGGAATGCTGTAGTGAATATTATATGCACATAAATATTATTCAGGAACATTACGTTAAAAATTGCGTTCAAATATGAACTTAGCCCATTAAATACCGCTATGGATTAAATTATTCTAAAAAATTCTTTGCTAAATTGCTGTTATTTTTAAACAATGTGCTGAAAACTTTAATGTAATAAATACACAATTAAAATAATCAAATTTGTACGGTGGGGGAAATGTTTAGGTTTATGTAAACTAAATTGCGAATTCTTATCCATTTGAATAATGTTCGATCTAGAAATACCTCGCCTAAAGACAACTATGTTATGCAAACTTGGAGAAAAACAACTACGTTAGAAATATTTAGTCTAACGAGAAACTATGATGTAAATCCTAGGCTTCATTAAATACTGTGTTAGAAATGGCCAAACAAAAATTGCGTCTAATATGCTAAGTCTAAATAACACTGTATTGTAAATGTACTGCCTAAGAAAAGAGATGTAATATAAGACCGTCGTGAAAATACCCGATTACGATTGAGCAAGGAACCTTTGGTCCAAGGACTGCTCTGTTAAATGCATACAGGCTGCGTACATACGCAGTGCTGAGATAGAATATATTGTTCAGCAAATTCTGCACAGGAACTATTCAGTCTTGCATTGCCTGTTCAGCGTGCCACAATGTAGTCTGAGGATTATACTTCATTGTACAGCAACTGCTCACTGTAAGGATATCGATGCTGTCCAACACAGTACTCTTCAAGCTCTCCGTATGTACTGTCAGAGCAATGTGGAACGGTAATAACTGCGAGTCGTGTCTATTTTAAGTTCAAAAGTCACCCTCTACTCATTCCAATTTTATTTAATTTTGAATTTTTAGCAGCCTTCAAATCAACGCTTCAGCTTTAAATCCATTGCATACAACAAAAATAGGTTTGTGTGGAATTCTCTGAATGCCGCTCACCGAAAAATGATCAGTTGATCAACGGTCTTCCTATTTAAGTCATGTCTGATTGAACTCTTCTTTTGATGAGCAATGTGAAATAAAAACGTTCGTTCTAGATGAAAGAGAGTCAAGAACAAAGGAGACGTATCAGTTTTATATTCATGAGTAATTTACAAATTGAGCGTATGCTTGTTCTTTACTATAAAGCTGACATGAACACACATTTTCCTCGTATGGGACTGTGTTCGGAGGAATGCAGAATTTTAAAGGATGATAAAATAATGTGAGTGAAAATTTTCCTTTTGTTAAAATTTTTGCTGTTATGTGACTAAAAGCTAATAACGCCCATGAAGGCGTTATATTTTATTCCTGAAGGCTGCTTCGTAGAATAAGTAAAAAATAAAATATGAATAAGAAAGTAGTGCTTTGTAGGTAGGCGTATGCGAGTTGTTAATGCGGTGGATGTTGGGGCGTGTCTGAGATTTCTCAGGCACAGCATTCTGAAAATGGTAACGAGGCTTTCGTGCCTAAAGAGTGCTAATCGGTTTGCAAATAAGGGCACACTGTACCGAACGTCCTCGAAAGTTTAAAATTTTTGTACACAAATTTCATAAATTTAAGATTTCTCAAGTGTACGATTCTTCACACTAAATCCCCAATTGCGAAAATGGTTTTCTGCAACACACACTTCCAGATATACACTAAAAATGTGCACGTCAAACCAGCTGTTGTTCGGTTATGATCTAACTTGCCTTCGATGTTTTCTTACACAACGCTTGCATTCTGCACGATGAGATTACACGCTGCAAAATTTTGGTGTTGAGTTGTTTAACTCTTAAATTTTGGAGCATAGGGAAGGAAAAAGAAATAGTACATCGGAGTAGACTAACGCTTCGCTAAGTTGTTCTTCTGATGCTTGAATATCTGGAAGATTGTTTTGATCTGACCATGCGGGTTACAAATGTACAATTGTTTTCATCGGTGTGGTTTCCGGTGTTTTCTATTTTCTGTTAATCGAAATTTTAATCTTATCGAATACTTTAGTAGAAATCTTAGTAACTGTTGATAGAATTGATTGACCTAAGTCCTAGAGGAACCATATGAGATGTTAATTTTTTCGAAAGTCCAATGAAAATTTAGATGATAAAAAAGTGTTCTCAAATCAACATTGGAAATCTCATCTGAAAAACACTAACTGGACGACAACGTTGGTAGAAGAAGTCGGTAAAACTAGATACATGACTTATGCATTGAATTAAAATTAGTACGAATACGCTAAACTTAGAGAAATGAAATGAATGTTACGAAGTTTCCTTTTAAGAAAAGTCAACGAATATAAACTAAGATCATTGTTTAAAATAGGCTCTGTTTGGAAAATTAATTTCGATTCTTAAATTCTTAGATCTGAAGTAAACGTAGTTTCACGTTAAATTTTGAAGCTGTTCACATTAACGGGACGTAGCACTTGTCAGAGCGGTCTCTAATTGCTGCACGAGGAAGGCTTGGTAACAAGTACCCGGTGCTGTAAGCCCTGCGGTGATGCTCAGCTACCTCAGCGCCTTACGTCACTCCCGCGCACTGCGCAACTGAAATTAAATGCCAGCGATTACTGTACTGCAGCACAATGCTTGTCCGTAAACTGAGATAGAGAAGATCTATTATTCTTGTTGCCCAGAATTACTCTAGAGCTAGTCCTCAAAAATCATTAAATGAGCAATTCTATCAATCATTATCTTTCATTATGTCCCCTGAAATTGGATCAAAATAGGAACAAGAGCGTACTCGATTTCAATTTAAGTCCAATGGCCAATTTTTCAACCAAAGCCTTCCAATTATGTGATTCGAGGAAAATAGCTGAAAATCCAGTTGCTCTAATAGGATTAAGGGTTGAGAACCTTTTTGAGTACACATTATCTATTTGAACAACACTAGTCATGCCTCGCTGGTTGAATTTTTGATAAAAATCGTTTTTGAAATATCGGCTGTCAAACTATACAAACTACATAACACCCAAACCAGTGAAGGTATCCGTGCAAAATTCTGAACCTTAAAATCCATCTTGTACTCCCAGTGGAGCTATGGCAGTCCGAGAATGGTATTCGTCCTCAATTTCTTTTGTAAATATTCCTGAATTTTCATAGGGGTATTTGAAAAAGAACATATGATCTATCGTTGAGACTAGTCATCTATTTGTCCCATTTAAAATACTGGTTGAAACTCTGTGAGCATTTGCTCAATCATTTGAAATCATTTTGACTTATAAAAATATTTGTAAGCGCAGGAAAAAGTGAATATCCCATTTCCTCGTCCTCAAATTTTCTCTAATTTATTATTGAAACCGAAAAAAATTATCTCTAAAAGTTCCAGTTTTTTATGGAAAAAATTGCAGGAGCCCTAAGAAGGTTGTCTCAGGCTGCTCAAAACGTTTGCTCGAGAAATATTCATGGCTTCATGTATGGGGGTATTAGTGAAGAGACTCGACATTTCAGCTCATTACTTCTTCTCTTCTTCACCTCTGCCCAAAATTCTAGAAAATTCTGGCTTCTACACTCCCCACTGAACGTTCGTTTTAAATGCCATGAACAGGGGAGATGTCTGGGGAAATTAATTTCTTGTAAAGCAATACCCAAGTTGACAGTTCTATAGCAGCAAACAACGGCCATAGCACCACAGGAACAACAACAATAGTGAGGCACAAAATGACGGCATTAGCGAAACGCAAGTATCAGCAACAGCGCAGCACAAGTAACAGTAACAGCAAGACATGAACAACAAAAGGGAAGCATAAAGATCAGCAGCTGCGAAATACAAATAACAACGACAATATTAGGGGTCTAATAACTGCTTCAGCGTGGCACAAACAACGTTTAAATGCTACAGAAAAAACATAACAGCAGCAACAGCATTGGACTACAGCAGTCTTTCCCCAATAGCAACAGCGAGGCACCAACACCAAAATAACGTTCTCGTTTTCACACATTTTTGGGATCCATTTCTTGGCGGCCCGAAACGCTTTCATACACCGTCAGGTCGCCCAAAATATGAACCATTAAGCGCGGCCTCCTAAAAGAGTCATACGACAAAATAATTAATGAAGTCTACGGAAATTACCCCAGAAAATTTCGAGCCATAATTAGGGTTGCTGCGCTACAGAAGCGGCACTGGGTGGGCCGCCATCGGAGGCATAAATGAGCGTCGAGACACGCGTGCCAGCCTTGCTGATGTTGGTCGTCCGCACGCAGAACTGCGACCTGGTAGTTACAGTGCTAAGTCATTTCAAAGGTTGATAATAATTATAGTTTTGAATGAATTTACGATGGGCAGTATTACTATTGCCTTACGTATTGCGATGGATTGGTTTGAATAATCATTTTTCTTCATCGTGATGCAGAGACAAAACGTTACATAGTAAATGAGAGAATCTCTCGCTTGGTAGAAGATATGTATGGTACATTTGCCGAAGCAAGCAGCTTTTCTGCTTACCTAGAAAATGGAAAGAAGCGTTGACGAGGTTACTGGGGACAACTTTTTACTTAGTGGTCTAGCATTTCGCTCTCTCCTCCGTAAGTTAAAGAGATGATAAACTTGTGTAATAGTAAGTGCAATGTGATCGTAAAATATAAAGATGAATGAAGGCCTTTTTCGGTTTCTCATGTTTGCAAATAACAATTTTTAATTCGCTGTTCTACTGTGCACATAAGGCGAAGCCTGTTGAGTTTAATCATAGGCTTGTGCCTGGCGCCTTCACACGAGACAGTTACACCCTTTCTAAACTCTAAAAAAGCTTGACATCCTTTTTTTTCTATTTGCCTACTATGGAATAAAGATTTAAAGGAAGTTGGTATTAAAATTATTTTGTTTACTGAGACTGTGGGGATTGCATTCTTAGCACATGTACATTTCGATTGCCATTGAGGGAGGTAACGACGTGAAGCAACAGAGCGAGGGGTGAAGGAATGCTGATGCGGTCTTATATCGACCAGAAATGAATGCACAACGATAGACACACACGATTGTACAACTGCAACTCTCGGTCAAATTTAAGTTCAGAGATCACCGCACAAGTTGAATGTAGGGACCCTGTTTTGACTATCCCACAACCACTTGCTGTTTATGAACAAAAATAACGGTATGAGAAAAGGAATGAGTCCCGCACACGTCTCTTCCCATTATGTTATGAAAAGATCTAAAGCATAGACGAGATATGTTTTAGTGAAACGTTAGAGTATTCGCACGATCTGCTGCGCAATTCTTCAGAAGATTTTCCACATGAATATTTGATAAGAAGAAAGCCAGCGCCTCAACTTGCGTTCATCAGAGGTAAGCGAAAATCCTCCTAGTCTCGGCACCGATTGAACACATTCTCTCACCCTCCACTTCTAGAAGCCTCCTCTTTATACCACAGCGAGGATAGGCCGTGTTATCGGGATGCTACGGCACTCCGAAGAATGCATTGTCAGGCCATTGCACTTTTGGTCAATTTAATTTATTTTACAGAGATTAAAAGTAAGATTAATTATTGGATATCTGGCATATTTATATCTGTTTGTGAAAAAAATGTATTCTCGTTTCAATCCGACGTCGCAACTTATCTCGTCAAAGTTTTTGTGAACGGCAGAGCTTGGATTGCGCTGAAACATTCGCACGCGAGGAAGCTCTTGATTTAACACATAAAGCATTTCATTCAGGGTCACCGCCACTTGGGAGTTGATCCCGTATTCTTCGCGATGTGGATTACATCAATGGAATTGAACTAGTTTGGCTCAAGCTAGGCTTCACCGTGTGATTCATTACGAAGGTTTCACGAATGAGAAAACCCATTTCATCTTGATTGATTTTAAAGCAAGTCCGTACCAAGCATATTACCAGTTTTCCTGGTAGACGTTTGCACACCATCGCCTGGTGGAAATTCTTCAGTCACGTTACACGTGTTTTCTTCACGTGTAATCATGCTTCTCTCTCAACAGATTTGTGAATTTTGTGCACGCTGTCGATCATCAATTCCAATCGTGAAATGAGGATATTCGAGTCTTTCATTTTTTATAAGCTAGGAGGGGAGGATGGAAGTGAAAAAGCGAGAAAGAAATAGAGGGAGATAAAATTGAACTAGGATAGAAAGACGTTTATCTTGAAATATATCCTAACAAGACTGAATATACCGAATTAAAGGATTGCTTGGAATTACGTGTATATTCATATAGTCAACACGCTTGCCTAAGGAATTACTCGGTCATAGCCCTCATGATGTTAATTACATCGTTCTATTTACGTTAATGATTTTGATTCTGAAACTTGAATATGTCACTTAAACCATTCTACATGAATGTTCTACAGTATCTACAGTATTGCACTAAACGAAGAGCATTCCATGTCAACCTAAAGTGACGTTCATGCAGTGTTCTCACCTCGCAGTCAGTCAGTCACTGGGTCCCGGTGTCCCGAGCTTAGACAGCTTGCAGCGTCATAGACTTTCGTCATGTCCCTATGAGTACAGAGCACGCTGAAGAAAGATCCTGGTTCGATCCCTATTCGGTATAAGCGGTATTTTCACAAGAGCGCAGCTCTCTTGTGATTATAACCAACGAAGAAATGGTATAAGAGATTAAAGAACTTCACTTACTTCAATCTTTATCTCCGTAGGTTGAGAAATCGACGGACTATTGCGATAATCTGATTGTAATACTGGAGTGATCAATAAAGATGTTTTTTTTTTCAAACCCGCGCGTAGCGTTTGATGTGTCTTCTGCTCGTTAGATGCGTCTTCAGAAGATTCACTGAAATAGAGGATTGCATTAATTCGTGAGAAGGGAGATTTCAGCGTGGCAATTGTTATAAAAATGTCTCCTTCACGAAACTAGGTGTTGGTGATTTTGTTGAGAGAACATTCGAGACGCTGAGAAGTTTCGGAAGATATCTAGAACAGATTGTACAATTACTTTAATGTTTGACGAACACTTATGAATCTTTAAAGAGTCAGCGTGGACCTTTTTAACATTGAGGAAGAGGAACTTAATCGAGATACATTCTCATCTTAATGGTCTCGATAAAGAAATTGTGAAAATGAGCCATAATATTTCTAATATTGCTAATCACAAATCCGTAATGATTTATTCCTAAAAACAACCTTAGAATCACTCACACTCAGCAGCAGGTGAGACGATAACCCTAAACATACGACCTGAAGCACCTCACAAGGAGCACAAAAATTACATCGTCTAAACAGTCAATGAACACCCGGGTGTCAGAATCGCGACTTGAGGAAACTTTCATAATCTAGGGGAGAGCATTGGTAATGTGGGCAGTGGGGATAACAGTGGAAAGAATATGGTGAGAGGAAACACAATGAAGAAAGGGAAAGTAGGGAAGGGAGAAAAAAACTTGAAAGAGAGAGGTTGGAGAGGGAGTGGAAAGGAGTAAGAGAAAGAGAACGGCAGTGGAAAACGTGAAGGAGAAAATGAAGGCTAGGTGCTCCTTTATGGATGATAATTTTATCGCTTCTACAAGGGGCTTTCGGAGATTCAGTACTGCATGCTGATGTATAAACGAAGGTTGTTTGAAAACAGTTAAAATATCTTCGATATTCCAAATATGCAAAACGCAAGTTCAATTTCTCAGAGGTTGCCATGCATAATTGATTGTAGCTCAAAAATGTTACCTAACTATTACACCCAAATACAACATAGAATGCTACAGCGCCAGCAATATTTCCCTGTAAGCATTCATACATATGTTAGCATACATTTTCCATGGGAAAGAACTATCACACAAGCGTAAAAATATTCCGAACACTGTGATGAAGGCATAGTAATTTAGGTGCGAATACCATCCGATGGTGTGCTCTGTCTGATCTGTTCGCTTAGAGACCGTGACGGACAGAAGCTTAGACGTACACTTCGCAGACGACGTAGGGGTAAAGCAGACAGGAGGCGTAGATGTGCAGCAAACAGGAGGCGTAGGTGTGCAGCAGACAG